>VZZY01016733.1:82130-130783 GCA_013400335.1 Eurystomus gularis
GCTCCGCGGCGCGGGTCGGGGAGGCAGCATGCTGCCCCGGGCCCCAGCGGCCGGAGAATCTGGACGCGGGGCGATCCCAGAGCCCACCGGGAGCCACACGCCTTGCCGAGCCGCTGGTGGCCTGCAGCGCCTCACGCTCTGGGGCCGGGCCGGCCGCCCTGGCCTGCCAAGAGGGAGCTCACCACGGTGGGGAGGTGGTCCGGTCGGGACAGCCCTGCCCATCGCTGCTCCTCTCCCCGCAGGGCCCGCCTGCCTTCCCTGATGCCAGCCCTAGCTACGCGTGCCCTCGCCTCGCAGGGGCTGCCTGCCCGCCTTGGGGCACTTGGTTGCTGCTGAAAATGGGTTTCAGAGGGGCTCAGCCCTCCCCAGGCGCCGGGCCCTGCTGGCCAGGGCAGCATCCCTCACCACTGAGCGCCCTTGTAGCAAGCTTATCCTGGAAATGAAACTCCTCGCCCATAGTTTGCAGGCTCGGTTTGTGGTTTTTTTACACCTCATCACAGACTCTTGCCAGCACAGCTGTTTCAGCAGCAACTACAGTCTTGGCAGCGTCAGTGAAAACTCAGAACTGTACTTCAGTGAAGCTTAAGCCTGGTACCAGTGTGTGAGGTGTCTGTAAAGGTGGTGGTTCTGTAGTAACACCCTTCAGCAGTTCAAGTGGGGTTTATGCCAGCAATATTTGCCGGTAAAATATGCTGTCAATGAGAAGAGGGATATTCCATACTGTAGAACATCAGGCTCAGCACATAAACTGAGGGGAATTGGCCAGGAGGGGCAAATTACTGCTGGGCATCAGTCAGCAAGTGGTGAGCACTTGCAAGTATTATTGCATACATTCACCACTGAAGGCAGCTGAAGGTACTTACCTGTACAAAACTATTCTTTGTAGCCATCACAATTATAGTTCTTCGTGTCAATTTGCCAAGCTGAGTTGTGACCTTCTTTCCATTTACTTTACAATGCAAGGTACATGTCATCATCACCTTGGCAAAATACTTACCCTTTCAGGTTATGCCTTTTGGAGGTAGAACATCAGCAACATGAGGAGAAAGAAGTATCACTGTACTTGTGAACTACTGTTCGTTGAGTCCCAGTTCATGACTTTTGATGTTCTGGATGTTGTTTCAGTTTGGATGATATGGTGATAACAGACTGATGTACCTCTTGTGCAACACTGTTCACGTACAAAAACGAGTAAAGTCCTGCTTGCTTGTACTGAGCAAGAATTAGAGGGCAGAGGATATTTCCGACCTCCTTTCCACCTAACAGTTTCTGCTAGGACCCCATCTTTTTCTCCAGGTAGCCAAGAACCCGACATTTTGTTCTTTCTTACGATGTGGGTTCGAATCACCATCAACATGCAGAAGACGGTTTTTAATCAATCTGCACGCGCCCGTTCAGAATATGGTACTTCTTTTATTTTAGCTGCCAAAAGAGCTCAATTTCTTTTATACCAACCTTAAACAGAAGAAATCCATTAGCCATCCCAGCTTCAACAGAGCACATTGCAGTCATTAACGCATTTAAATGGCAGCCACCTATTTGATTGTACATGCGTGTTTTGCTGTTGTCACAAGTGACACTCACTGAACTTACAGTAGTGCCTGCAGTGTAATTTGTTTTCATTCCTCAGTTTAAATTAAGGAACTAAGTCTTCTGTTTTTAACTTCAAAAACAAAGGGAGATAATTTTGGTCTTTGACATTTTAACAGAATTTTCACTTTCATGCTATTTTTCTCCAACCCACAGAGTAACCTTCCCAAAGAGATTCAGTGCACATCACATTCAAGGTAATTTTCATTACTATTTAGAAATTGTCCAGAAAATACCAGAGCTGTTAAGTGTCACTCCAGCAGTTTAATACCTACTTTTTCTCTCACACTCCCACATGTATGTCCTAAAATACCCTACAAATGGTAAGAGTGAAAATCAGAATACAAGTCAGTTCTTGCAATTCAGACCTCTTCAGCACATCCATAATGGGCTGAAGCAAATTTTGGAGCAAAGCAGCTAAAGCACTGAGTTGAATGTTTAAATCTGCAACACAGTAATACATGCTCAAAAAGGTTTACTGAAATAAAGAGCCAAAGCAGGTAGGTAACCCTAAATGCTCCTTCCTGAGATTCCCAGACACTCTTTCAGAACAGTAGCTTCTTGTAAGTACTAATCTGTTTCCCACCCCAGGCAGGACTCCCTGTTAGACTCAATTTCTTTAAGGACACAAATTTATTCAACACAAAATTCAGAAGAAAAAACCCACAGTACAAAACTTTTCCACTGAAATGCTCTAGAATACAGTCTACATAGACCATCTAAGGCGTATGATTCAAAGATGACTAGCAGACACTCCTATCTTTCTTCATGTCCTCTTTCCCAGGAAAGGAAGCCCCTGCCCATATCCCAAACATACCTAATAACTGCTTGCCCCCTGCCCCCCAGTCCCCCTGGTTTTAGAGGGGTAGGCTATTTAGCTGCCGTCTTCCTCTTATTTTTAATCAGAAAGCATATGTAAAAAAACAACACAGTTAGCATAAAATCAAGGTTACACCATTAGTCACTGAGAGGAAAGTAAGGATGAAGAGAAAAGTGCAAGTCTAACGCTACCTCTTTGAGCATATGTGTTGTAACATGGCCCAAACACTCTTTGACTTAAAAACTGACATTTTCAGATATTAATAAACAAGTCTGCAATGCTTCTAAGGAGTGGCAGGATCATCAAAGGAGTGACACATACGTTCAATTTCTCCCAGCACCACCAGCAGCATACATTATCTCTGAATTACAGCTCTGCCTCTTAAGGTTAAGTCTGCCATTCTTATGTTACTATGCAAATGCTGATGGTGACTCAGTGGCTGCTGTTGCCACTTTACAACTATTAATTTGTAGCATATAAGAGCACTGGTTACGGATGAGGAGCCCACCATGCCAGGCAATGAAGTCCCATGGGACAGCCCAGCCCCTGACCAAACGGAGATGTTGTGCACACAGTCACGAGGCATCGGTGAGACAGTATTTGCCTGCGCAAAAGGAAGGCTAACCCTCGTCAAGTGTTTCCTGCAAGGAAAAGGGTGATTTTGAAGGTGTGTTAGTTTGACAGCTGTGTGCAGGCAGGTCCTCGCAGACAGGCAGGGCAGCGTGACCCCGCAGGGCTGTGCACAAGAGCGTGCGGAGTGGGTGATACCACTGGCTGATAGGCCATGGCAGGGCTGACTCTTACGCGTGAGGGGCTGTGCCTGAGACATCCAGAGCTGGGGGGGACTACAGAAGGTCTTGAAAACGAGGACAAGCGGCTCTCATCTGATGTGCCAGAGCGTAGGGAGCTAGGGGGAAAACGCGAAGATAGGCACAGCAGCACTGGAGGACCAGCTAGAGCCATATCCCTTGCAGAGGCATTTAGGGTGGTTATGCACAGGACAGGGATGCATTTATTAAGGGCAAGAAAAGCACTTGGGCAGCAAGCACCATTGAAAGCAGCAACAGCTTGGTTGAGAGCCTTAGCTGTATGGATGGAGACAGAAAGGCTTTGTGTCAGGAATTTTTTATAGAACAAACCTCGCACTGCTCAGACATGGCCTGAATAAGGACATAGGGAGAGGTCTGTACCAAATATGTCCCCCCCAGTTATGGGCATATGTGAACACTGGCCTAAACAGCAACTGAGGAGCAGCATGATGAAGTGATATTGTTTAGCTGAGCCTGAGCTTGGACTGACAGCAAGGCTTATCCAAGCAGGCATCAGAGAAGTGGGCAAGGCTGTGTTTGGAAAGAAGGTCTGTGAATTCATCTCACCCAGTTTTTCAGTGTCTACTGGCAGTAGTCATCAGCATCAGAGCCACTCAGCTGGGCTCCTTGTTTGGGTAGGGGAGAGAAACAGTTTCCTAGGTGTCATTCATCTGAACTGCCTTAGATACCTCCTGTAGGATTAGCTGTAAACGGAGTCTAGACAGCATTGCACATGGAGACGCCTATACTGTATCCCTTTATTTTTGGTCAGGTTGATCTCACCCTGAGAGATTGATCTGAATAGAGCACTGGATCTTTAAGTTGCTCAGCAGCTGAATTTATGTTTTTGGTTAGGATTACCCAGAGATAAGGCCATAGAAGAGAAAAAGACGAGGACAGAGCTAAGACAGAGCTTTATATGACCCATGTTGGAGCCTGATGAGAGAGATTAAGAGGAACCTCCAAATGCCATACTGGTTGAGTGAGGGGAGGGAAAGGGGAGGGTAGAGCTATGAAAGACAGAGGGAATAATTTTTCAGGGAGAGAAGCTCAGCTGACTTGTGGCAAGTGCCTAAGAGGTGATGGCAGTGCTGACTGCATGCAGTGGCAGAGGCCAGGCAAGGAGAAGGAGCTGCAGGAGAAGGAGCTGCAAGAGAAGGACTCCAGGCTTTCACTGAGCTTACAAAGCAGAGAGAACTGAGGGGCATGTTTATGCTGGGTTTGCACGGCAAGGTTTTGGTAGCGAGGGAGCCACAGGGTGGCTTCTGTGTGAAGCTGTTAGAAGCCTCCCCTATGTCCAACAGAGCCAATGCCAGCCAGCTCCAAGACAGACCTGCTGCTGGCCAAGGCTGAGCCCATCAGCAACAATGGTAGCTCCTCTGTGATGACTTATCTAAGAAGGGGAAAAATAAAACCTGCAATTGCAACCAGAGAGAGGAATGAGAACAACTGCAGACACCAAGGTCAGTGAAGAAGGAGGGGGAAGAGGTGCTCCAGGCACCAGAGCGAAGATTCCCCTGTAGCCCATGGTGAAGATCATGGTGAGACAGGATGTTCCTCTGCAGCCTATGGAGGTTAGTGGTGGAGCCAATATCCACTTGCAGCCTATGGAGGACCCTATGCCAGAGCAGGTTGATGCCCAAAGGAGGCTGTGACACCATAGGAAGCCCATGCTGGAGCAGGCTTCTGGCAGGACCTGTGGACCCGTGGAGAGAGGAGCCCACAATGGAGCAGATTTGCTGGCAGGACCTGTGACTCCTGTGGGGGACCCACGCTGGAGCAGTCTGTTCCTGAAGGAGTGCACCCTGTGGAAGGGAATCATGCTGGAGCCATTTGTCAAAGAATTGTAGCCCGTGGAAAGGACTCCCGTTGGAGAACTGTCTCCTGTGGGAGGGACCCCGCACTGGAATAGGGGAAGAGTGTGAAGAGTCCTCCTCATGAGGAGGAAGGAGTGTGTGAAACAATGTGTGATGAACTGACTGCAACCCCCATTCCCTGTCCCACTATGCCCACTCACTGTGAGGAGGTAAAGAAAATCGGAAGTAGAGTTAAGCCCAGGAAGAAGGGAAGGGGGAAAATTTTAGGTTTTATTTCTCATTATCCTACTCTATGAGGGTGATTAAGGGACTGGAACATCTCTCTTATGAGGAAGGGCTGAGACACCTGGGGCTGTTTAGCCTGGAGAAGAGAAGACTGAGAGGGGATCTTATCGGTGTTTATAAATATCTAAAGAGTGGGTGTCAAGAGGATGGAGCCAGACTCTTTTCAGTGGTGCCCAGTGGTAGGACAAGGGGCAACAAGCACAAACTGGAGCACAGGAAGTTCCACCTCAACATCAGGAAAATATTCTTTACTGTGAGGGTGATGGAGCACTGGAACAGGCTGCCCAGAGAAGTTGTGGAGTCTCCTTCTCTGGAGACTTTCAAAGCCCGCCTGGACGCATTCCTGTGCAACATGCTCAGGTTGGACTAGATGATCTCCAGAGGTCCCTTCCAACCCCTACCATTCTGTTTCCATTATTTGACTGGTAATAAATTAAATTAATTTTTCCCCAAGTAGATTCTGGTTTGCCCGTGACAGTAATTGGTGAGTGATCTCTCCCTGTCCTGATCTCAATGCATGAGCCTTTCGTTATATATCCTCCCCTCTGTCCAGCTGAGGAGGGGAGTGGTAGAGTGACTCTGGTGGGCACCTGGCACCCAGCCAGCATCAACCTACCACAATGTTGTTTAAAAGAAAGAAAAAGGTGTAGGAGTTAAGGAATAGTTATCCAGAGCAGGGCAGAGAGGCAGGGGAAGGTTGATTGTTTGTAAACAGATTAGCAGATGCATTCATTGAAATGATAAAAAGCCAGAGAAGGGTGAGGGATTAAAGCAATAAAATGAGAGTGAGGCAAACTCAGGAGCAAGCAGAGGGAAGAGAGGACAAAAACAGGGGAGAGAGAGCTGTGTCTGTGATACCAGCAAAGAATTGGAGACACGTAAGTGCAAGTGGATATGAGGCAGTGCGAGGGGGTCCGAAGTTGAAACGCTGGAAGAAAGCAGTGAGATCCTGTGCAAATAGAGAAGAAAGAAGGAAGCAAGGAAGATGCAGTGAAGAGAGTAGATGCTGCAACTGAAATTGTACACAAATTGAAAAAGTTCAGATAAGCTGGAGAAATCAGGCTGCTTAGTATACAAGGTGCCATCAGTTTTCATGCAGTTCAGATTGTTGAACACCTAGTGGACAAGCTATATTTGAAAGCTAATAGTCTTATTTAGCTAAGTTAATGATGGACTAATCTAATTGTTAGGGCCACATGAGGGACAAGTGGTGCCGCAACTGGGGCCCCTGAGACCCAGGCACTGACTCAGCTGGTCACCGCCTGCTGTTGTACAGCTGCAGGTGCCTGGGTGCTGGGTGCTGATGCACCCCATGGGGGTACCCAGCCTTGGCAATACCCCTCCCTGTAGGACTGGGAAGCCTGGAGAACAGTGCTGGGTGCGGTGAACGGCTCCAGCATCACGGATGTCCCCGCTGAGGCAAACCCTCTCCTCTGGGAGAGCTGGGGAAAGAGCCCAAAAGTAATTATTGAAGTACAGGGAGCCAAAGGTGGGGCTCAGGCTCCCGGGTGTGTCCTGGGTAGTACAACCTTCCTTGCAAGTCAGTAAGTCAATACCTAATTATGGGTGAGGCTCACTAAGCAGGGTATGCAGCCTTCTGCTGCCGTGTTGCTCCAGTGTAACCAGTCGTCATCCACTTTTGCCTTTGTGTTGCATTCCAGTGCCTGCGAATCGGCCTCAAAAAGCTAAAATGGAAAGTGATGAGTGTTTGATAATATTTTTTCAAATCATTGCGAAGACCATGCAGTAGCATTATCTACAAGCCCTTCTTAGCTGGTGCTCACAGTCTGAAGTTTTCAGTAAGCTAGATCAAAACTCAGCAGATCCTCAGATGAAGAAAGCCTCGTGTTGGTGAGTTCAGACTGTAAGCATATATCAGGGACGCAAAGGTGAAACAAAAAAGAAACTGCTGTAATAAAGGTGTAATAATAATTTTCCAGCACAAGATTGTTTATAAACACAGGATATTCAGAGGTGTGGCTATACATAGCCAAACGTATAATTACAAGGATACATGTTTAAAAACAAGAATTAAATATTGCCTTTCAGTAATTACATAGAAGGAATCTATTTGGAAAATACATCCCTTGTCTTTAAAGCCAAATATTAAAAAGCCTCAGACACAACAGAGGGGAGTTTGGGCTGTTTGAGAGGTTTTATTGTGAATTGTTTCAACTGATAATTTTTTTTATTTAGTCTGTTTTGTGGTTTTTAAAAGACTAATCTTAATTTAATTTTCTGGATTTGGAATGTCTGGCTATGAAACGTTAGCAATTTGTTCTACACATTTTTTATTCTTAAGTAATTTATAAATATTCTTAGCCTTCAATTCTATTATATATTTCATTGGGAATAAATATTTTCTATTTTTCCTTTAACTTGATACTAGTGGTTAAGGATTCCCGTAACATGATACTAGTTTAGTTGTAGGGCATGTGCTGGTTGTGTCTGGGGTAGAGTTAATTTTTTTCACAGTAGCTAGTATGGGGCTATATTTTGGTTTGTGCTGCTGACAGTGTTTGATAATTCAGGGATGTTTCAGTTATTGCTGAGCAGCGCTTACACAGAGTCAAGGCCTTTTCTGCTCCTCACACCACCCCACCAGTGAGTAGGCTGGGGGTGCACAAGAAACTGGGAGGGGTCACAGCTGGAACAGCTGGCTCCAATTGACCAAAGGGGTATTCTATCCATATGACATCATGCTCAGCACATAAAGCTGGGGGAAGAAGAAGGAAGTGGGGGTCATTCAGAGTGATGGCGTTTGCCTTCCCAAGTAACTGCTACATGTGATGGAGCCCTGCTTTCCTGGAGATGGCCAAACGCCTGCCTGCCAATGGGAAGTGTTGAATGAATTCCTTGTTTTGCTTTGCTTGTGTGTGAGGCTTTTACTTTACCTATTAAACTGTCCTGTCTTTACCTTACCTTACCTTACCTTACCTTACCTTACCTTACCTTACCCATGAGTCTTCTCACTTTTACCCTTCTGATTCTCTCCCCCGTCCCACTGAGGGGGAACTGAGCAAGTGACTGTGTGATGTTAGTTGCTGGCTGGGGTTAAACCATGACAGGGCTTCACTACTATTACACATTGAAAGCATTAATTAGTGCTTTTCAGTGTCAAAGTAGTTAGAAACTTAATGAACCAAAAATACTATAACAGGATCTCTTCTATTCTCCACTAGAGCAGCAATAATTCAATATAAAGAGTGACATTCCAGAATTTCCCAGAGAAAGAGAAAATTAAATGGTGGTTGGAACTGCAGTTGCTGAAGAGTCATGCATCCATAAAAAAAAAAAAACAACCATAAGAAGAAGAGAATTGTCTGCATTACAGTTCAAGCAGAAAAAGGGGCCTTAGGAGACCCTGAAGTCTGCTTTCTTGAGCAATACACTGTGTGTTGGTTGCATCTCCGTTTCATCTGTAAAAGATGTTACAGCTTGATTGTCAAAGCTACTCCCTGCTCTATTTTATGCATTACCAAGTTATATATTAAGAAGTTTGGGGTTTGTTTATTTGTTTTCCACTGGGGTAGCTGTTTGAAGTCTAGACATCTTTCTCTTGCTGATTTAAAATGGGACTTTTCTTCCCTTAAATTACGTTGGGACAGGAAGGGGCTTTATAGGTTTGATCCTCTGTCACTCCTCTGCTGTGCATGGCAATTGAGGAACTATTGTGGTTAGCAGGTTTAGTGTGAGCTGTGGTGCTGAAAAGACCCATCTTTGCCCTAACAATTAGTTTGCATACATGTGTTCCTAACTGAGCAGCAGAGAGAAGAAAAATGCTATAAGGTCTGGCTTCTGTGAGGTGGAAGCCTCTAAGTAACATTTGTAGCTTGAATAATGCAATTCAGGCTTTTAATTTCATAATTCAGGAACACCATGTCATCTACTTAAAATCTACAAAAAGCCATCACTTAGAAGTGAGGAAATGAGAGATTTCAAGTATTCTACATGACCCACAAAAGCAGGTTTTTTTCCCCTCAAGTACATACAATTCTTCACAATGCAATAACCATCATGTTAACCCAAAATTAGTATTTTCAGTCAATAGCAAGTCTGAGAAGGAATGCAGATGTACTTTCAGGGGACATGACTGCATCTAGAAACAAACTGGTCATTATGACAGTATTTAGCTCATCAAACTTTAGCTGTATGGTAGATGAGTATCTAGTTTAAGTGTTCCCAAAAGACATTTTTTCTTCAGCCATACTGACTGATCCGTAAGTCAGATTTCCCTCACTTACAACCCTGCAGTGCACTGGATATTACACCCTCCCACCTACAGCACCACTGCCAATAAATTAAAGTCATCTGGGCTCCCTCTGTAGCTGGAGGAAAGGGTATGCTCTTTAGGAGACCTTGTTTGTCACATCACAGGAGAGACACCAGTGTGGATCTGCATGTTTGTCCCTCTGAGGTGCCTGGGTCTCCCTCTACCGTTAGAGGGAACGTAGACAAATTGCCAAGGAAAGGTGCTTCACTTTTAGATAGCTACTGACGGCTGGGAGGAATTGCTCTGCTCATCAAGGGCTGGGAAGCTGCTGCTGCTACACCTTATTTAGTGCCTAGCAAATGAAATCTTAAAGCCAGCTTCTCCCATATGTTGCACTTGTTAGATTGCTCTAAGAGCTTCCAATTATCTATACTGATCATGAAATGAAAAGCAAAATAACTCCACAGACGCAGGAGTCTCTAATTATATATTGCAGTTCTTTATAAGGAAGTTCATGGCCCACATTTGTTTACCCTTCCTTTTGTGTTTCTTTTTAGGTTCTTGCAGGCAAAGGTAGGTGGTTGCTTCAATGTGTCTAAAACGGCCAAACAAACTAAGGATAAGCTGTGCTAACGTGAATACACCTGATACCAGTTCATTCAGAAAAAGGCAGTTTCTTTCTTTTCAGTTTTTTGTTAGCTGACCACACAAGAAATTCCAGAGTTCTCCAGCAGCGTTTCACCTGCTCAGCCTTTTTGAGAACTGATGTCCCTCACTGTACAACACAAAGGTCACATAACGAAAGTAACCACCAGTCAATAAAGTGGGATGTTCATATTCCAGTAGTACTTGGTCTTCATTGCACATCTTGAGAAATTCGGGGGTTATACTCAATGGTCTAAACAAGATACTCCTTTACCTAGAAAAGGAATAGAAGTTCTTGCACAGCGTGAGTGCAGTGTGGCTGAATTAATCATACTGTTCGAGCACGATGGTTTTTATTCCTACAGTTTTGCTTATAAATCTCAATGGTCATTAGTCCAAAGTCAAGCTTTTCCCATGAAATAAGAAATTAATCCTAAAGAGTAAGTCTTAAATCTAACTTTGAAATACAGTTTCCCTGGGATTCCTGGTGCAGAGAGATTTTTGAACTCTCTGCAGCTCAGTAGCAACAGGCTATTGAGAAGTGGGTTGCTGTGCTGAGGTGCTGCAAACTAGCCTGCAGATGCTTTCTGAGGTCCAGAATAAAAACACTCCAATAATTAAGAGGAAAGGTTGTTTCACTGGCACCAAAATCACTCTGCTGACTGCAGTTCAATGTCACTGTGCAAATACTGCTCATGTAAGGTGGTTTATACTGTGTTCAGATTTGGAGTGCCCCAATCTAACACAGCTTGAGCTGGGAGGGGATCAATTTGAGGTTGTTGGTAATAGGCATTTTCTTTGGTGGTTACAGTCTCCATGTGTGACCTTAGGTGAAAATACCAAAAGGTGTAAACTAGAAAACTTGGAGGCAATCGAATCCATACTTATGTAGCGAAAATGCAAATGCTGGAAAATACAACCTGAAAAAGGAAAAGAAATCAGGCTGGCTAATTTTCATAGGGATTGTGGTCATATATGTTGAAATGACTGTCAAGTACAGATTTTTAAAAAGCGTGCAGTATCTGGCAGTTCCTCTCCAAGCAGACAAAGCAAATTACAGAAGTTCCTCATAGCCATGTGCAGGCGAGTGCAGGATATCCGTGTTTCTTCAAACCATCTGCAACAGACTGGCTCTTGAAAATATTTGAGACAAAGAGTCGTTTCCCTGTGTAGGTAAGCTTTAATGTCAATGTGCCTAGCTGTGTGAGAAGCACTGCTGAGTGTGAGCGACTAATACATTTGCCAGCACAGCAACTGCGATCCCTAATTTATTGCTGTGTGGGCTGTCTGGGTAGCTCAGCCCTGCAGCCTTTTATTCTGCCAGATGCTGATCACCTCCTGAGAGGTGCTAAGACACCTCATTTGTCAATGAGCGCTTGACGCCTGGCAGAAAGTGATCAGCGCCTTGTTGGGTTTGACCCACAAGCACTGAAAAATAAAGGTTATCCATCCTCTTGCTTACAGAGACAGCTGACACAAAGCCAGCGCCCTTGAAAGAGCCACTGTGACCTCTGGTGTGAGCAATTTAGAGGAGGAGACATCACTCAGACTGCTAAATCTGCTCATTAGCTGCTGGAACAAAGATTCACTGTGAATAAATGGTCCTTTTAGCTTCCCCTACTCCACCATTTCAAAGCTAGAAAATATTTTTCTCGGTGGCACAATGGAAACGAACCGAGTGCCACCAGCTTGAGGGTCTCCCCAGGCAGCCTCAGACGTGGGGCAATGCCCAGCTGGGCTCCAAGGGAGGCTGTGGGGGTTAGCCCCCATGCTTCATCCTCCTGCCTGGCTGCTCCTGCCTGCATGCATGGGTTGGTTTGTGTTGGGATTATGTCCCTGGCGTGGCTGGGGCAGCTTCCAGCACTGGCACTACCTGACCTGCATCAGACTTTGCTTCTTTGCCTGGGGGTCCCAGGGGCTTTCTGGGGAAGGGTCTTGTCCCTGCCAGAGAGACCCAGCTTGTGTGTAGCACCAACTCTATTGAAGCACACCACCTGAGGCAGGGATCACCTGGATTGTCTACTAGAAACTACACCAGCAGCTTGTACTGTGCTAATTAAACAGTGCAGCTTTCAGGAGAAAAATGGGTGCTGATGACCTACAAGGAGCATTTTAAATTAGCTTCTTTGCCAACTTGTATTGCTGTTCCTTGGCTGATTGTAAGAAAATATTTCTTTTAAGTGAGGAAACAAACAGGTATGTTTACTATTTTCTCTCTTCTGCTAGCAAACATTTCTGCCTTAGGTTGTATGGCTTTCAGCATGAGCCAGTGGGAAAAACATGGGCTTCCCTGAAGAAATGCTGACAAAGAGGTAATTTATTTTCTTGTTTCTTTGCCCTCTCCTTGCACTCTAAGCCTCAAACAGTGGATTAATCTAGGAATTATTTCAATATCTTAATAGGGATGCAGGGCAGGGTGCTGCCTCCCTGCCACCAGAGCTAGCTTCACCTCCTGGGTGCCACTGCGTGCAGCGCTCTGCCTGGGAGCAGCCACGCTGCAGCACTGTGGCTGGCACCCTAGTGCCAGGCAACTACATGGTATTTAGCTTCTTCCTGCGGAGGGTTATTTCCATCCAGAATTTCATAGGATTCAGAAAAGGACTTGTGTGATCTACAGCTGGTTGTGAGCAAGTTGTATGATTTCACTTAGAGTAATTTCTATTATAGTAGTGTCTAAAGCAGCACCAGCCATTGAGAGGGTTCTGGTCGGGGATCTCGCTGATCCAGCAAGTTTTGCCTGGTTTCACTGTGTGACTTGTCCAGCATTCCTAGAGGAGATCTCCAATTTCTTTGCCGTCTCCCAGTCACTTCAGTGTGCCCCTGGCTCTGCTGCTGCTGGCAAACAGGCTGCTGACTCCTCCTCTTTTTTTGGATGCACCTAGCTGGAAAAATAAGTTCAACAAGTTTGGTCTAGATGCACTGGCTGAGATCAGAGTCCTGTTTCATTAGGCTTCCTATAAAGACAGGATTATACTCAGCCTGTTTCACAATGTGCTTGCAACATGACAAACTGGAAGGGAAACAGCTATAATGAGAAATGCCTTGCCAGAATTCATGCAATGGATCAAATGCTGGGCCAGAAACATTAATCAGATATCCTGGGTCCTGCCTTCACTTGTTTGAGTAAACCTGCTTCCAACTGAGTAGCAGGTGGATCTGTGTATTTATTCATACCAGTGTCTGCTGCCTCATAAGAAATATGCTCCAGAAATTACACTGCTAAATTAAATATGCTTTGGAGGAATTGCTTACCCCTGGCTGAGCAGCACTTCAGCAAAGGAACAGCTCCAGCAGCAGCTGCTCTTGCTGGATGATTAACATCACCTTCCTTGAATTTTGCAAAGCTAACAGCATACAAGGACCTACTGAAGGGCCAGATGGCACCATTGACTTCTAGTCCACATTTACCCTTGATTTCAACAGAGAATTCTACCTAAAAATACTCACTGTGTCTTGGCCCTGGCTTTGGAGAACAAAGGTGCATAGATTTTTCGAGCTATAAGAGGCCAGTTCAGTATACTAATCCCTCTTTCTGCAGAGAACACATCACTGGATTTTACCTAGTCATTTCCACATCAAGATCATGACTTTTGGTCGATTCACAAATTATACTGCTGTAGTATGCATACTAGCTGGGTGCCTCTCACTTCCACTGGAATTAAACCCAGGGAGCGGGAGTCCTGCTCCCCAGCCCCTTGCCTTTCTGAGTGAATATGTTTTTTTCCCAGAATATCACCAATCATTTTGGCTCTATGTTTATGTGATAGATTCTAGCTGCTCCGCACCTTACACTTTATTAATCAAAATTAGCTCCCTGTGAAGGAGAAATAGGTCTAGAATGTGTTGCTCATTAGGTCTGCAAAAAAAAATGTACTGCTATAACTCAAGAAACATAACCCTGGGGATTGATACACTGGATCCCTGGGAGTGCACTTAGAATTATGTACTTAAGAGTTCAGTGGTGGTTAACCCGCTGCATTTTTAATAAAGGGAGTTCAAAGTCCTTAGTACTAGTCAATCTCTTTTAAGACTATTTTGCAGTGAGCTGATCCAAATTGTTTCACCTCAGCATGAAGCCTTTTTGGATAGGACCAGGATATAGTGCAATGTACCGGTGAGACAGAGGGACAAAGGTGAGGTCTTCAGAATGAAAAGGAGATAAACAAGGAACTGAACTGTGGAGGTTACATTAAGTTAAAATCCCACAGCCAACCAAGGGAAAACAGGGGTGACACTCAAGACAGTCACTGAGCAGCTTGGCTGCAAAAAAAGAAGAAAAATCAGAACTCAGGCATTGCCTGTACTGAGAAGGTGGTTTGGTTGGGTTTTTTTTTTGTTTCTGTGATAGGTACAAATAGGGATTGGTTTGCTCAGGAAAGGTTTAGCTGCCCTGTAGGGCTAGTGCTGTATGAGTTGCTGGTTGCTGTACTACCCAGGCTGCCTTGACAGAGCTTCCCCTGAGAAAACTATTCCTGTGCCCCTGACACTGAACAATTATAAGAAAAAGCTGTGTGCACCACCAAAATGATGTGTTTCCATCTACTTCATCAGCTCAGGTAAGGAGATGTCATATTTCTGAACCAGACAGAGCATGCAAGTGTCTGCCAGCAGCAGAGAGCAGAGCAGGAGAGCACGCATTTGTCACAAGGTGGGCATTTTCTCATGGTTCAGTGTAGAACAAATAAAGTTTCTATCAAGAAAGCGACTTGCTGCCAAGGAGAAGGAGCGCAGTCGTTGATACAGCAACAGAAAAGGACTTGTAGGAAATCTGAGGCAGGACCCTTCTGAGTGACAAGTGGTGATAATTTCTTCTGCTACTGCCCTTCTTCCCAGGTTAGTGAAAGGAACAGGTCTTGTTTCAAGGCCATTATATCTTCATGTGGCCAGGTTATTCTTTTTACTTGTTTGGGAGCCAACCATGCAAAACAAGATAGATTCATTGAAGAACTTTTACAAATTTTGAGGGTTTTTTTTGTTTGGGCTATTATAAAATTCTGTATGGAATGAGTATTGATAGGGCAAAAATTACACTTGCCAGAGGCAGCAGCTGTTATACTTGTGCTTGAAGAGGAAGAAAGAAAATCTTTTTGCAATGACTGCCAATGACTTCTCCACGCTTTTTGGATAAGAGTGCAACAACAGCTGTTACAGACACGTGTTCCTCTTCCTCTCCATCTTGGGTTATTAGCAACTGTTAGTGCAAGTCAAAATAATAGTCACTTATTAATAAGGAATAATTTTATCTGAAAATAGTTAATTCTGTACATGTGTGAACACATTCTCAACTGGAAAGATACAAATTAGTTATGGTAATTTTATTGAAGTAAATGGGATTTTAGGCTATTTGGACTGAAACTTGCACAGCATCTGCTGTTTATGGCTATAGCAATAAAACAATCATGATATTTTAATCAAATCATTTGAATGAGAGGTTAGAAACTTACAATGCCCTATCTGAGAAACCGGTAATGTGACAACACTCTGCAGCATTGCAGTTGGTAGGAAGTGAGACTGTTGACATCTCCTCAGGCTGAGGAACAAAAACCTCACCAAAACACACTTTGCTGCAATTGAGAAATCATTCTGGGGAAGAGAAATACAAAACAATATGAAAGGGTTTAAAAACCAGCATCTCTTGATGAGCAGGTGACATGCAGTGCTACGCCTGACTCAGGCAATGTGCTATAGATGAGCTGCTCCTCCAGCCACCTGCCCCCTTCCCTCCTTGCTCCTCAGAGAGGAACAGGCTCAAAACACCTTTGCTTTCATCACTTCAACTCAGAATAATGTATCATTGTTTCTGTTATCTTCCTCAACTCAAGGAAGAGAGGAGGAAATAAATCCATGTCCTATCTTGGGTGCATATATTTTTTTTTCCAGGGGAAGGAGCCTGCTTTACTCTTTGAGCTCTTCTGAAAATGTTAATTAGCTCTTCCTGCCATTTCCCGTGATAGAAGCTAGGTGACATTTTCATACAGAATAACTGTCTCCAGCAGGATGGGAAGGGCATTGCATCCACCTCAGGAGAGTGAGTGTGCACCTGGCTCTCACAAGAACTTCTCTATGGCAGCTCTGGCTGGAGGGTGGTACCAAGAGCTGCTTCTTGTGATGATCAGCTGCTAAAGCTGAGCAGTTTTCCAGGCTGGATGAAGCCTCCACGGGAGGTCCTTCCAAATCCTATAGAGATCCCTTGAGCAGGTGTCATGGGTGGTCACCGTGGTGCATTAATCAACCACAGGACTGTGATGAGTCCCCAGTGTGATACAGACATGAAACAAGGTAAATACAGTTGTTGTAGGCCTGGCATTTGCAGTAGGCTTTGGTTCTATCACATAAAGGCAGAGGTTGAGCCCTTGCCTGTAATCCTATGACTAAGCTTGGTCACTTGTGTTCGGGGAAGATTAAGTCAAATGGAAGCAAGTGAACATTTGGGACATTTTTTGGCAGAGAATGTGCTAAAAGGTGCCAATAAGAAGTCACTGCATCCTTTGTTGGGATTGCTAGTGAGGAGATCGTGCTGGGAGCCTCTCCAGTTCCCCCTCCGCTGCCTGGGTCGACCATGCCAGCCCTGTGAGATAAGGCTGCAGCAGGCCTATAAGCCAGCTCCACCTCTGAGTCATTGCCCGGTCTCCAGCATGGCTGTGAGCTGGCTGTGCCTCCTCTCACAGCTTAAGCATGGCAGAAAACCTCAAAGTGACGTGTGTTGGGTAGAGGAAGCAAGGTGCTGTCATCAGTCATCATCACAGGCACATTACTCTCCTGGAGGATGTCCAGGCAGACTTGCTGCTGTTGTTAAGATCATTCCTTCTCTGCAATGCACTAATTGTCCAGGGCATCTGGCATAATCAAACCCATCCCTTTGATTTACTCAGATTCCAGTTTACTCAGTTCCCAGTTGCTGCTTCACCCAGGGTAGCAGGGATGGCTGGGGCTGGAGAAGAGCTTGTCATGCCCTCTGAGCAGCAGCAGTGACCCAGTGTCAGTAGACCTCAGACAAGATTTGCTCACAGCCAGACAAAGTGAGGAAACCCAGTGCTATGGCCCTGCCTGCCCTGTAAAGCCAAGGCTTGGCCAGAAGGTGTGGATTGGTTTCACTGAATATTCATTGCAAAGTAACGGTAAAGATTAGTTAGATATAATCAGATGATGTCTGGATTCCAAGAACAGAAAAAAAAAATAGACAAATGGGTAAGTTTAGGGCAGCATCAGGACCCACTTTATCTTATAAAGGAGGCCCAGTTAGTAAACTTATTCTTGGTAGCCTTCCTAGCCAGGAGTCATTCATCCAGTCTGGGATAACACAGAGATAGACTGGGTCTAATCAGAGCCCTGGCCAACACACAGTCTCAGAGGACTCACAGCCCAGCATTGACCACTAGCATCACCCTAATTCGGGGAACAAAACACCATGCTCTGAGAAAAGATGACACCTTGAACATGCAGAGCTGTCCACTGCTACCCATCAGAGCTGATGTTAAAGGTGCTCCTCCATCCTTAGCCTGAAGAGCTAAGTTTGGGTGTGAGTTCCCTGGCCAGGGAGCACTGGCCCTAACGTTGCCTTCATGCCATCCTGAACTCTCTCCTCAAAGTCTCCAGTAACTATCCCAGCCACCTGCATGTAGCTTTCCTGTTTCTTACTGTCATTGAATCTTATATGGAGTTTCTCATCTGACTTAGGCTGACGTCCTAAGCAAGCCAGTCCTGCCATGGACCCCCTGCCCTAGTTCAGGAGCCTACCCTTTTGTCCCTCCCAAAGGGTACAAGGAAGTCGCCCCTGTGTTTGCCTCCTCCATGATCCGCTGAAGGGTGGAAATTCAGCTCTCTTCTGGTCTCTTCTGACTTCACTTGCTTTTAGAGCAGGCAACTCCATTAGTTTTCTTTCCTTCACTGGCTTATATTTGCCACCAGAGGTTGCAGGCTGCATGCTGGGTAGGTACATAACGGAATATGAAGGCTTGCATCTCTCAGGACCCAACTGCAGCATCTCAGAGGGCCTGAAGCTCAGATCCTCTGAATGGAGGGAAAATGCTGAGGTCCATTTTAAAAGCAGGAGAGGAAAAGCCCAGGAGGGGTGGCAAAAGATGGCAGGGCATTGACCCCACAGAGCCAAGCCACAGCTCAGGGACTGCCAGCTCAGATGGGGTCTTAAGGGTGACACTGGACTTGCTAATACAGACCCAAACAACACACCACACATTTCAGAAGACTTCAGAAACCTTAGAGGGGATTGAAGGAGAGGAAACTTCAAGAAGTTGTTCTTGGCAGGTGAACAAGGAAAACCAATGCAAACTGTAAGGTAATCAAATGGGATCAAATGGTGCAAGGTATTGCCATCACAGTATGCTGAGGGAGGAAGAGCTGTGTAGATTGGCCTCCATCCTGTCAGAAGGGCAGATAGTCTCAGCTAGGCTGCAGGAGTGGCAGCCTCTACCCTAGTTTGTAGCTAATACAGACTGGAAAGCATTACTCTGATAACAAAAAGAAGGGAACAGCATAGGGGTACAAACTTGGTCAATTCTAGTCAGCGTGGTAGTTAGTGCATTGGCAGGGCAAGACCTAAGCAGAGAAGAAATTCTGAAAATACCAGAAACGTTAGTCAGAAAACAGGGAAAATGACAATATTGCTTTATGAGAAGAAGCTTGCCCGAGTTGCTATGGCTAACACATGGCTGGCTGCTGGTTAGGAACAGTGCTGAAAATCACTGGCTACAGGCCACTAATATATCTGAGTAGGAAAAACGTGAGTGAAACCAGAGCCTTACTGAAGCCAGGGAGGATTTCGCCATTTGACATGCTGTGAAGCACCGGTTGCCAAGCTTGAGTTCAGCTCAATGTTATTAGCACAGCTCCAGGGCGTCCATCTCAGTTTTCAGACAGTCACCACATTTTGCTCTTTATGACTTTGTCTACAGATATGCTAATAACCTCTTGGGCTCGGGCTCTAGATTGCTGGCTGTGAAGCAGAAGCTGTATCACATGTAAGAGAACTGCCTAACAGAGCTCAGCTGATACTCCCAGACACATTTCTCAGTGTGCGAGGCTGCCAGGGCGTGTGAGGGTAAGGTTTCACCCTGCTGCACAGAAGGCAGGATTAATATGTTCAGTGCTGATATACACATTTTCCTATTTACTACCAGAGTGTCAGTAATAAATTCCCAGCAGAGAGGAGAGAGGATTTAGACTGGGTGGTTCCATTGATGCAAATGTATCTTAATTCCTCCAAACCAGCTTTTTATCCCAAGAGTGATGTTTGCTGGTATTTTAAAACTGTCTGTAGGTCTGCCAGAGCCAGCTTCCCACATCTCTATAAATCCACCATGAACAACATTTTCTTGGTTTCCTCTACTTGAATGCCTTCCAAGTGTGTAATTGGTGAAAGGACAGGTTTTCTGTTCCTGCAGAGATCCGAAATACAGATATTCTGGTCAAACAGCAGAGATACTATTTTGGCAGAGGCAGATTTCCAAATAATTTGCAAGCCGCTCTCTTGCCAGGGAGATTGGAGTCATTTTAGGAGGTTCCATCACAGAAAACAGATCCACTCAGGGCTGCGCACGTGTACCTGGCCACTCTGGGCAAGGTGGGCTTTGCTGTGGTCTAACATCCCGAGCTGTGGCAGTCCCCTATTAGGGAGGACAAGGATGAGGAAGATGAGGATGTGGATGAGGATTAGGACCCTCCTGGGGCTACCAGGGAGCTGAGTTTCCCTTCACAGTTGTGATACCCAGCACCCTGTGGGCAGGGGGAGCCCAAGACAAGCTCCCAAGGGTGGGTGGGTACAGCACTGGGGCACAGGAGACTCATGGAACTGCTCCTCCTCTCACCATTTGGCCAGGAAGGGGAAACCCACTCCACCCAGACTTGGTTCAGGCCCAAGCAAGGCTGCTGTGAACCCATTAAAATGAACTCCTCAGCAGCCTCCTCATCTTTTACTACACAGCATAAAAATGCAACACATCGCCGTATAGTGAAGGGGCTTTTCTTGTGGCAGTAACACTGTAGGGAGAAAAAAATTCAGCCTGAACAGACATGATGTGTTTGGTATAGTAGGAAAGTGTGGCTGTGACAATATTATGTGTAATGTCACATGGCAAACTTGGGAGAAGTAGGCAAGCAGACTGTAAAGCAACCTGGCAGGTACCTGTGGTGCTGGAGCTGATATGAGAGGTGTTCAAATAGGATAACCCAGGTTCTGGGAATGACACTGCAGGTCAGAGTGCCCAAACACAGCTGTCTCCTGCCTGGCCATAAGCAATGCCTATGCCATTGATGGGTGGATGTGAGCTCACTGGGGTGTACCTCTAGCACCCCTGTCTCCTATGTGGGATTATAGGCTTCTAGTTTGGGTGCTGAGAATCACTGCCTGGACGAGCTAATGTCTCCACTGATTCTGCTGGGAGGGAGAGGCCTCGGCACCTAGCTGAAAGGCATGGTGGTGGGATTATTACAAACATTGCATCCGTTAAGATCAATCTGTTCTCTCCTGAATATGCGAAGGAACTAACTTAAAGAACTTCTGAAAACTGTGTTGTTTTCTCTTACCTTTTAGACTTACAGCACTAAAGACAGGGTCATTGGAAAAGCTCTTATAATTTTTGGTAACATAAACCAGAACCAGACCTGAACGTCTCCCTTTACTTTTCCAGATGTTACCATTGGGCAGTTCTTGACGTCTGCCCACCAACTTTGCTCCCACAGAGCTCAAACTTGCTGCCTCTGCTTGTAGTGAATAGTGGCGTATTCTCGAGCAGCTCAGTGGCAATCAATGCCTTTACTCACAGAGTATGGTACTACTCAGGAGGAACCAGCAGGCCCTGGCCCTGAGTTAGTGTAAGATATTTGTGTTTCCTAGGGTCACATTACTCATGCAGGGACAGCAGTGTTTGGGTTTGAGAGAAGACATCTCTAGAAAAGCCTGCTCTGAGAAATTAGACTGCTTCAGGAGGACCCCAGAGGTGGCAAAAGAGAGGATATGAGACTTCCAGGATTATGCTTGTTTTTAAATGAGACCCTGTGGTGATTTGCATTAAAAAGGATTTTGTTAATTTGACAAGTGAATCAAACACAAGCAGGCCATGCCCCTACTGTCAAGAAGTGAACCTAAGGTTCAATGGGTGACATGTATTAGCATTTTTCGGAGATGAAATATTACAGAAGTATCTCCTTAAGATGCATTTCAGTGCATTTGGGTATCTTACTTGTCTTTAGAATATTTTGCAATATTATAACAACTCTGTCTCCCAAGAATATGCAGCAGGCTGTATCTTACCTGTGTTATACAGATATCTACTGGCATCAACTGAGTTTGGGGCTGCTTTGCCAAGCACTATGAAAACAAATCTTGGCCTTCAAGACCACTTCCAGACACAAGAAATAGAAAGGAAAACAACCCGAAAGTGGTGAGTAAC
Organism: Eurystomus gularis; assembly: GCA_013400335.1. Classification (NCBI taxonomy): domain Eukaryota; kingdom Metazoa; phylum Chordata; class Aves; order Coraciiformes; family Coraciidae; genus Eurystomus; species Eurystomus gularis. Next base: position 103,718 of record VZZY01016733.1, read on the forward strand.
TTGCTGAAGTCAGTTAATCAGTGACGCTGTCAAGAGTACAAAACAGATATGTTTGAGGCCAGGACATTAGAGCACTCTACCTAGCTAGGGAGAGTTCCTCAGTATTTGTTGTTCCAGGACACACCATGGTTTGGTATTTCTGAAGAAACATTCAGAGCATCTGGCCTAGTGTAAGAGGCTTTATGTTCCAGGAGAGTAACGGGAGCAGGAGGACAGCTCCCAGATGAGTGTTTTTCCTTAAGACAGTCACTCAAGGGTGAAAATTTGGAGTATTTTGCCTTTTGTGTAAATATATTATGCAAAATATGCACTCTAAAACAATGCTACAAATGCCCTGTATTGCCTGGAGCTGGTGTTCTATTGTCTTGAGTGACCTCTAATCTGAAGAATGGACTGAAGCCAGGCGAAGGCTGAAGTGTGTGTGGCACATAGAGATGGGAATGAGGGCTGGCAAGTGCCATTGTTCTCCTCTTTGCCTCCCAGTGAAAAGCGTTTAATTCCGTTTTCAGTTGTCAGAAGAGATTAGATATCTAAATTCTGGTATCAATTAGTGGTCTGTCTTATCACTTAAGTGCAGATAATGCATTTCACAGAAGAAACTGTCAGATGCATTATTAAACCATTTGTGTATTACCACAGCGGTATAGCACATGTTTATGGAAAGTCGGCTTTTGAAAAAAAGCACTTGAACAATACAAAAATAATTAAATTAACAAGAGTCACGAGGGTAAAGGATTAATTTTCCCAGCAGGCTGCTAGCAGGGATGAAGGCTGGGTTATCAGCTCCACATGAGAGAGGTCTTTCTAGCAGAGCAGCAACTCTCAGAGCTGTCCTCAAGAAGTTCCTCTCCAGGAGAACAACACACAAACATAAATGTTCCTCAAAGAAAAATGAAAACTAAAATGTGAATGATGGGAGGAAATCAAACAGAAAAACAGTGTTGCAAAAGGAGGAGGAAAGGAGAAAATGCTTACCAGGGAAGGACACTTCTTTTAACTTTTGGCAGAACAAAACAACATTGCAAAGAAAATTTTAAAAAGTGCTGCTTTTCAAAACATTTTACAGTCAACTCTGAAATCATATATGTATGTAGCCTCCAGAGGCTTGAGCTGAGGGATATGAAAATGTCCACTGTGTTTTCCTCCCAGAGAAAAGGGGGATATATTGTTCGTTATAAAAATAAGGCATGATGAAATTAATTTCTGGGCAGCATTGTGCTCCCAGGTGTGCTGCCCTGGGGCAGACTGGTGAATCCATGGTGCAGGGTGGCAGCCATCAGCCCCATGCCATATCTCCTCGCCATCACTAATAGGACCCAGACTCAGCTGGCCACTCTGCTCTCCAGTGATGAAGACAATTAATAAATACAAGCAAAGAAGGGAGGGTTGGCTCAGAAGGAGGAAGGCAGCATGAGTGGGACTTGGTAAGCAACATCACAGAGACTTGTTTCTGCAAATAGTAAGTTATAGGCTAGCACAGCTCTGTGTTTTACATAAATTTTATTGTTTTGGAGAAAATTGTGTACAGTCAATCAGGTTACTCCAGCAGCAGGTAGTATGTTTCATATGTGCAGTATGGTCTTTTTCTTTCCAGCTACTCAGCATAATTCTTAGCAGGATTTTATGCTCTAAAGGGTAACTAAAACTATCAGCGTTCGTGGGGATGTCTCTCTGTATTTGGGCTAATGACATTCTTGGGAAAATTCCTAGCTATTCTGAAATTGAGAAGAGACGTCCTGTGTTTTTGTGAAAATTCAATAATATCTCTGTATCATTTCCTAATATGAGTATCTGAAAATGTTCTCCGTAGACAAAATGTACTGCCAGCGTTGAAGAACATTTTCTTGAACACAGAGCTTTTTATTTGTTGTAAATTTTGTCATACATCATCATCTCAAGTCTTTTTGTGAATAACAGTTGAGTGGTTTTGAGTGGACAAATTTTTATTCTGAAAAGAGCTCTGGATTTGTAAAAGAAAAAGCTCCTAATGGAGCTGCAATTGCTTTAACAAAACATTAAAAAAAACCCCTGATGGCTGAAGATTAATTATCTGAAAGTGAGGAGAGTATTGCTTAAGGAAGGAACACAAACATTGTTCTTGTGAGTGCTGGCTTATGATACTTCCATCTCCACGTACTTCGTATCCCCTCTGTGCCATGGCACATTGCTCCCAGCCTTGTGCCAGCACAAGTATCCTCTTGTTGCATTATGCTTCCGGGAGCTAAGCTGGCTTTTAGACAAAAATAATGGGCTGCATGATTTTCCTGGCAAAGGAGACCCCTGCTGCAGTGTAAAGTGTGGCAAGACCTAGAGCAGTGCCAGCAGAGCGAGGGCACACATGCTACAGCGTGGAGACAGGAAGAAGCAGCTGCAGAAGTGCTATAAATTGGAGTGGCTGCTGAAGACTTTCTCTGAAGTCATAGGCTTACTTTCTACTTTTCTGCGTAAGATTTTAGCCAATGCTTTTTCTCTGATGTCAGTGCAGTTATATATCCATTTTCAATAGGTGGAACTCCACTGACAAGCAAACATGCTGTCTGGAGAGTCCCTTTGCCCACAACTACCTGCAATTTCCCCCTGTAAAAAACAAGAACTCCCATTCCAAATTACTGTCTTGTCTGTTACAGCCCTGGGTTATCATTTGTACAATTAATTATAGTCAGACTTAACATTAAAACTAGGAATTGAAAAAAACCCTACAAAAACAGATCACAGAGTCCATATTTCAATCATTAAAAAACAAAAGGAATCAAGGCTTTCCTTGATTTTGGATAGTCCGTAAATGTCTTGAGATAGTACCTGAAAGAAAATAAGCAAGAGCGTGAACCTGCATACATGCAAGAAAACTGCACAGTTTCAATATAGCCCAGCTGAGGACCCTTAAAATTCCTCCAAGCTGCCTTGCTTTGTAACCTCTGTGTGTTGCTCTGCAAAAGAAAGATCTGGAACTATTTATACCAGGTTGTTTAATTAAGTGAAAGCTGATAATACTGTTAAGGTTCTAACACACCTAAAGTAGAAACTTTAGGAATTCAGAGCAGGGAACCATATCTACTCCAAAGGACTGCAGAGGTTGCAACAGAACCCTTAGGAAAGGTTCACATTTACAAGGCTCCGTGAAAAAAGGCTTTAACACGGGAGAAGCAGGGATGTAACTCATGTCGGATTAAATGACTGTCAGGCCCATTTGACTCAACTGGGGCTCCAGCTGACTGCTTTACTTTCACCCAGTCACAAATAAGCCAATATACTTCTTGGACATGGTAATAAGTTTCAACTTTATCTTGAATCCTGGCCCTTCTCCTCTGCCCGTCCCTGGCATTTCGCAAACTGCGCTCCAAGAGCAAGCAGCACCATATGGCAAGAAACAGTTTGATACCTGTGGTGGTGATAAGCACGTGGCCCGATGCAGCAAAGAGTAAAAAAGGCAAAGGCGAAGGCTGGTAGGGACCAGGTTGCTATGGCAAAACCAAACCATTCCACAATTTCTCCAAAGTAGTTAGCTCCAGAAACATAGGTGAACAGTCCCCCTGCATTGACAGACAAAATATGTAATTGTTACAGTCATCTCATGCACATGGAAAGTTCTTTCCTGTAAAGTCAGCAGCAGAATACGCTGCCTTTCTTATTCAGAGCCCATAACAGCAACCTAAACCCACTGCCCTGAAGCCAGTGGAGCCATGCCAAACTACAAAGAGGATCTTGTACAAGACTCTTGTACAACTACAAGAATCAGAGGTAATTCTAACCCAGGGACTTCCAGCAGTTTCACAATCATTTATTTTCATTTAGAAAAGGACTTAAGAAATCCCATTATTAGATCTAAATTAAAATTCTTAACAATAGTCAGTTCTCTTCAGGTCCTTAAAAATATTTTGCAATTCCACTACCTTTAAGGAGTGCAAAATCTGGATCTCGCTGTTGCATCTTAGCTAATCACAACATCTACAAGAGGCAGGTAACTATTGGAGGTGAGGAACTCTGAGGAAGAGATATTACCATCTGTAACAAGCCAGCAGCAGGAGTCAGCACCAGACCCAAGAAACTCCTGGACCCCTATCCATATTGCTCAACAGAGCTAGAAATTTCCTGGTTCAGTGCTCTGGCCCATGGCCGCTCTTCCTCACCAAGTTCCCCCTTGAAGAAGATGGAAAGGAAATTCTGTACCTTGCATCACTGGTGTTGTTTTGCCCCCTAAAGTTTATACTTTGAATCTCCCTTTCGCAGTGTAAGAAGTCAACTACTTCTTCTTCCTGGGCATGGAAAAGAATATTTCCTTCTTTGCAGCCTCCTTTTACAAGGCTAAAATCCTCTTCCTTTGTCCCACTTCAGTCTTCTCTAAATTACCCACCCCATTTCCTAAAACCTCTTCTTGCAGCTCATGTTTTGCAGATACTTTTGTTGCTTGTTGTGGACTGTCAGCAGCCAGCTCACGCTAGTCACTGCAGCTCAGAGCAGCATCTGGACCAAGTACCTGTGTGATACTGGCATCTCTGCTATTATTGTCACTTTGCTGTGAATTCAGTCAGAACATTATCTGTCCTGCTGCCCTACTTTCTCCAAGGAGGTGGGTGATAAAAATATACCTTGAGGAATCTTGTAAGTGACTTCCCCAGGTTTCCTCAGCTGGCGCAGCAGGAGATCACTGTGAATGTTGATTCCCATTCCCAGCAGAAATAAGAGGAGGCCTAAGAAACAAACAAGAAATGGATTAGAAAGCCAGCTCTGCCTAGTTATCCCCACTCAAGCAAGTGTGAGCAGGCAGATAGGAGTCCTAACATGAGGTGGATGGATTCTTTTTAAAGTCAAAAGATATGCTGCTACTGAGGAGGCTGCTGAACTGGAGAAGCATAGGTGACTGGTGACAAGTAACCCAAGTGACAAGTTAACTGGTGACAAGTGTGTCTGTGTCAGTTGTGGGATCACAAGTCATCTGGGATCACCTGCATTGGGTAGCTTCAGTGTGGAGAGCAGCTCTGGACAGAACTGCTATGATCATCTTGAGCACACTGTTCTGTTGGTGAGACCAGAGCACTTTCAGCTGGTGTGAGAAAAAGCTGAACCTCCCAGCTGGCCATAGTCACCATTTATTGAACATCAAGGGGGAGACAAAGTACCCAACTGCCACTGCTGGCTGATGGGTAACCACTGGGCTGAGTAACCACTAAGCTGTGGGCAAATACCATTACTCTGATTTTACAGCAGGGGAAAGAGGAGCACAGAGAACACAAACTTATCCAGCACATCACTGGAGCCAGGAAGGGAACCTACATCTCAGCACAGCTCAGTGCCCTGCCAGGGAGGCTGCTTGGACAGAGCTATGGGCATGCATGTGGAGCAGTTACTTGCTGAAGGATGCTGAGAGCTTCTGGTCAGATAATTCATTGACCATACTCCATTTAGATGGAAAACTAGAGGCATTTGTTTGAGAAACTCTGCAGGTGACATGCCCTACATTTCATGCCACATTAGACGCTGAGACAATGATTGGGAAGCAAGAAAAGATATAGAGGTGGTGTGTGTGCTACAAAGCATAGAAAAAAGACTAAGTGCTCATAAAACCTCAACACTTTCAATAGCAACAGAAAGTTGGTAAGTCTGTAGAGCAAGAATATACAAATATACTATTTGTTTTTTATTTAATATTTCATATACTGTTAATGCTGATTGCCTTTTTCATTAAATATATATTTTATTTATCATGCAAGTTATGTGATGTCATGTTTTCTTTGTTGGATATGGGAGCTCTGCTAAACATTATCCAGGATTTTTAATATGTGACGCTGTCTGAAACGACTGACCTCACATCCACAGTCTGAAATGGGATACAGAAAATACTTTGGTTACTGTCTACTTTTCATATCCAAACACTTCCTCAGACCTCCACGTTAATCTTCATTTCTGTGTATGCATTTAAAAAACATCCTCTGTGCAGCACCAAATGTGTAATGCCACCTTGCTGCTCTCCTGCTCAGTTATTCTCTCAGGGATTTTGCAGGGTGAGATTCAGCTAGGCTATTAAGTGACAGAATACAAAGGAACCATATTAACATACAACCAGACTGCGTGTGATCGCTAATCTTCCCATGTGCCTTACATGAGAAAAAAGAGCCCTTTGTTTCTAAAGCCTCAGTTATGCTGGGATTTTGCCATTCTTTTCTCTCTTGGTCAGAATAGCTGCATCAAGTGCAAAGCTCCCTGATGGCGAAGAGAAGGCCACAGTTTGCGCTTGCACATGGCCACTGCTGGGTGGACACTTCTGGCTGAGCAAGGGCACATCCCCGTTCAGCTGAGGCCCCAGATTGCATCTCCATAGCCCATAGAAGCAAGAGGCTCTGGAGTGGTGTCAGTAAAACCTGACTAGCTGCCTAGCAAAAAAAAAAAGAAAAAAAAGAAAAAAAAGCTGCATATTTATTTGTTTTATGTTGGCCAGCAGGCAGGTTTTACGCTGATTGCCATCACAGCTGATTTGACTCACATGTTCCGTGAAGATTAAGACAAAATTAAAAATGGTTACAAATTGCTTGAAGATTAGATCTTGGGAATCCTGCAGCTGTAATTACCTGATGTAAATCTGATGTCAGTGCACCAATCGTTTGGATATTCAGCACAGTAAATCAAGTAGTACCCCTGGAGGAAGCCATTATAGATACAGAATAACGTGCCAAAGAAAAGCAATTGCAGTGGGAAAGGTCTGCCTCTAGTGAAGAAGGGGTAAATAAATGTCCTATGGTAGATAAGAAAACAAAGTCAGCACATTCACATTACTCATGATAGCATTGTATTTGCAATTTCTCTGCTGCTGGAAAAAAAAAAACAACTTTAACAAAACACAAAATATAAAAAAGGTAAATAGAAAAAATAAAAAGGAAATCAACTGTAACAAAATAAGATCAGCAACTAATGAGAACAAGAAATACTGCAGATACCCACATTTTCAGGTCCTTCAGGGCTGAACATGAGGTAGGAAGCTAGAAATCTCATCCAGAGTCACTGCCATCTTGGGAATGTCTTTCTGCCTTCCTTCTCCCTTGTTGCTAAAATGAGGAACTCATGCCCACAAACAGCATTTTTGTTTTAATACCTTGGCTGCCCTTTGCTGTAATGCTGCAGAGGGCCAAGCAACGGATGCTGCGGAGGTACAGGGGCACACTGATGTTCAAACTAAAGTATTGCGAGGCAGTACCAATTGGAATACTGGTTCCCCAAAAGAGCATTGCTATGCAACAAGCACTGTGGAAGAGTTTTGTTATGGAGAAAATGTTTCTGATCCCACTACGAGGACGGATCCCTGAGGGCCTGGTGGGCTCATGGTGGCAGATGGAGTTGAAGGCAGTGCTGAGACCCCTCTGGCTCTCTCATCCCCTGCGGTATACAACTTAAGCTTTCCCAGCCTCTCCCATCCCACTCAGAGACCTCCAGTCATCTCCAACGTACAGCTGCTCTGTCTTGCTCTGCTTGGACACTTTGACATAGAGGCAGAGCAATGTTGTTGGCTGCCTAGAGGAGCGGTTTTGCCTCCAGTCGCTGCCTCCCCTCTGTGCTTTCAAACTTTGCTTTAAAATAAGAGCTAAAACCCTAAGTTTAATATGCTGAACACCAAGATTTCTATGCAGCTCCAGTCCCAAGAACTTCCTCAGACAAAAGCTGTGCTAACACTACCATTGACATACGTAGAGGCAAATAATTTGTGCTTGCATAGTTTTAATTTTCACATATGTTCGGTTCAGGTGTATGTATCCCTCTTGACACTTTGGACAATGCATATCATCCTTGGAAGTGTGAAATTGAGAAGTTATACTAATATACGTTAGGTATTTTCTTACCTGGACAACTAAATTCTGTACGTGGCAAAATCTACACTCTTAATTTTTTTTCTTTTGCCCTGTTAGGCTTTGGATAGTGCTCATCACACCAATATATAAGCACTATTGATAAGTAACCCACACCTCAGGTTGCTAATACCAGTTTAAGCAAGCTGAGGCATAAAATGTCATAACATAACAAATCTAGGTTAAATCATACTGTGTGTCTGAAAGTGACCAGCGAACAAGCAACACAATGTTAATGCAGTCACTGCTTTCCAAACAAGGGAGGCCAGATTTCCAGCAATTACAACAGCTGTGATGCAGAAGTTCTAAATATTTCTAAATAAAGTGGAACCTAAGAGGTATGGAAAATATTTTTCAGACAGTGATATCACAGTTCTTATATTTATTGCAGTATGGAAAGGAATGCTCTTTGGAGTAACATTATCAAAAATTACTGGTTTTGCCCTTTGGGAATGGCATGCTGGAGTTACGAGTAGGCAAGGCCAGTTTTAGCAATCCAACCTGCCTGTTGAAGTAATATTGACAAATTGGACCTGAACAGCTATGAGAAAAAGGGGGAAACTTACAAATGGAAACCAAAAAAGCAAACTGTGTAGAGAAGATATCAAATCACACAAAAAGCATTTAGGAGGGAAATTTATACAGCAGACTGGAGCGGGACTTGTATTGCTTTATCCTTTGTCAAAACCAGTTATGTTTGGGAGACTCTTCATTTTTACAGCTGATGCAAACAGAAGTTTCTGGCATGAGCTGGCATTTCTCAGCACCCAGCAAAGCTGATTGTTGCTGTGGTTCTTCCTGATGCTGCTGTTGCAGAATAAAGGTTATAGGCCCTTGAAAGGTGACTTGTCCTGAAGTAACACAAGGGAAAAAATCAGCCATAGACCTATCTACCATGGATGCAGTGGATGCAGGACAGAAAGAACCAGCATGCAAAACATAAGTACAATCACAGGGGGAGCCAGGAGGCATCAGCTTCTTTTGTTTTTGAGGGAATGAAATCTTGCGTCACTGAAATCCCACCCTATTGTAGCACTTGAAAATCGAAGTCAGGAATTCATCCAAGAATCTTTGTTGTGGAACAACTTCTCCAAGGAAATCTGCTTGGGTCTGTAAATCCAAAAGCCAGATTCAGTTCTGTGTATCCAAAAAATACCCTAGGTCTTTGTTTTAATACAGCACCTGTCAGCTTGTACTACATAGTAGTACATACAGCTGCGTTGTACTTGGGGGTGCACAAACTGTTGCTGATGGGTTTTGAAAAAGCAACTGACATAAAGCAAGGACATTTAATCGGTTTAAATATTCCATGGAGGAGTCTGCATCTCGGCTGGAATTATTTTGCAGTATGAAAATCAAAGGGGGACCGAAGGCCACCATTTTAGAATAACAGAACAAAAACTGGCCTTTTGGATTTAGACCAATGACAAATTTGACCTTTTTCTTTCAGTGCAGTATTGATGACTAATCCTTTATTCCTTTATTATCTTTACTGGCAAAAGGCACTGCATCTGACTAAACCATTGCCAACAGCTTCTTTTAAATGAGTGAATAATAAATTATTCATCTTTTTTTCCATTACTTGTTTTCCAGAAGAACAGGTTTTGAAGAGAAAATCATTTGACATTGCATCAAATTTCATCTTAAAGATATTAGTCCAGCACCTTGAAAACTCCAGAGACCCTCACCCAAACTGAGGGAAACTATAAGCTTGCTTGTCTTTCCACAGAAGGTGGAAGTCTTTTCACAAATGTTACCGTAATCCAACAAGAGTGGCCTCTCAGTCCTTCTCCAACAGCTTGTTAATTGGAGATGTTTATGATGCTGCTGCGTCTTCTCTCCATGGCCCAGATGCAGTAGTTCGGAGAGTAGCAGCTTATGTTTTCCAGTCTGGAAATGAGGTGTTTCCAGTGCTCATGAGGTGTTTTACACCTGGAGCAACTGGGTCAAGAGCTCAGGGCTGGCTGCTGGGGATGGGGAACACCTGTCTCACTCCCACCCATGCACTACATCACCCTATGGGAATGTAACAGTTAAAATGTCAGTTCTGAGTAGTAGGCAATCTTGCCTCAGTTGAAAGGGAAAGTAAAACAAAATACACCAAAATAATTTCAAAATTTAAACAAAGCATTGTAACTCTCACTCATCATGACATCTACAGATGCTCTGGCATCACAAACTGGGGTAGAGGTTCCTCACCCCTCATATTCCTTTCCTCGAACATCCTACCTGAGATGCATTGCCCTTCCCCACTTATTCTTATGGACTCTGCAGTGGCCTGAAAAGGTCAAAGCTGGTAATATTTAAACAAGAAGAGAAAGTAGGTTATTAGCAGCCACTTGTACTGCGCAGGGTGGACCATGTTCCTTTTGCTAAGAAGGTGTGCACAGGGAGACACGCTCTGGCACAGCCTCGGGAACAAAATCTGAGCTACCACCCAGGTCACACACACACAAGCAACACTGGCGGGCAGGAATGCTGGACTGGCCATTAAGCCTGTGGCAATACCCGCTGCAGGTACAGGACAGACAGCAGATCTCTTGACTGCAGTATTGCAGTTGTATCTCATCTCCTGATGTAAGGAAGGCTATAAATGCAGGGGCTGGGCTTTTTTCTGGAGCTCATGTCTAGCTGCAGCTGCCTGGGGAGCCCACCAGCGCGGAGGGTGCTCAGTGGCTGTGTGTGCCAGAGGGTGACTGCCAGCTGCAGGGCACCTCTGCTTCGCTGGGCCGGGAGCTGCTCCGTGCCTGATCCCTGCATCACTGGAACTGTGTGAAAACATCAGATAACTGTAATCACTTGCTGGTCCAAGGCCCAGTTTGTAAGCTCATCTTAAATCATTGTCTAGTGACTCTGATGAGAGCAAGAGAACTACCTTTTTATTTTAATCAGATCTACAGATCTAGCTATGGCTTTCCAAACCACATGCAAAACATCCTACTTCCATGTTCCTGCAAAGATCTTTGGACAAATTTTTTATTACTATAATATAAGGAACAAGAAAGATACACATATTACTGAAAAGCTTACAGTTCAGCTGTATAAAACAGCAGTAAACTTGTCATGTCAGGTTCATTTCTGAGTATTCTATCTAAAAAAAGGTGCTCAGTCTATAATCCTTGGGCTGTTTGTGGCTCAGTTATGAAATTCATCCAGTCTGAATCCTGTTTGTAGGGACAGTCTTTCTTTGTGGTTTCTTAGTAGTAGGTTCAGGCTTGGATGAAGACTTCTGGCAGGAGCAGACGCATCTTTCCAGGGCAAGAGATGCAGGCATGCATCTGACCAAGGGATGGGAGAAGGACTGAGAAAGCCCTGAGACATCTGGCATCGTGGTTGGATTTGAGGAGTTCTTGAGAAGAAGGGCAATGGAGAGTAGAAAATCTGGGCAGCACTGTTTTAAGGCAAAGACAGCAGAAATGCAGAAGGATTCAGTAGCAAAATAAGAAGAAGCATTGGAGAGACTGCCATACTGAACCATTGGGCCTGCTGAACTTGGACTGGAGATTAGTAAGAACAGACATATTACAGACAAAAAAGAACATAAAATATTATAAAATAATTTATTTGGGAGAGCTGAATAGCTGTGACCAAGAGGTTTCATGATACTGAAAGGAAGTAAGTTTGAATGCAATGAAAAGAAATTTCTGTTAAATGTAATATAGAAACAATATTGAAGGAAAGAGCTGTGGTAAGACTGGGAGAAGCGGGATAACCACAGGTTACAGACACATGCAGGTCCTTTAATAGAGAGAAGAAAAGTTTAAAGGTTTGGAATGCATACTCATTTTCATATGTCAGGGTATAAAATGTATTCCACTTAAGAGAGGCAGAAGGTACCAGCTGCTCTGGGCAACTCACCAGTGCACTTCTGTTGAATGATCTGATACTGGCTTCTGCCAAGACAAAGTGCTGACTGTGAAGGACCTCTGCTCTAATCCAGTATAACTTCAGGGTTCCATAATGTCTCATGACTCATCTAACATTACACACAATCTGAATGAGTTAAAAATGGCAGAACAGATAAGCAATTGTTTAACACCGGCATTTACGAGTGAAGCTCCAGAGTGATACTCGCTACGCCAGGAAGGCTGACTCCATGGATGACAGCACTTGCAGAAGCCAACTTCATCAAAGACTGACAGTCAAAGGGAATCAGCAACTGTGCTTGACTTCAGGCCCCATGGTTAAATACAGACTTCAGGTTGAATCCTTGGTGCCAAGTCAGAAAAGCTCAGGTGCTTACAACTGCATTTGAATAAAGTGAGATTATAGGAAAAAAGTATACAAATATTTGCATCCATATCTGATGTAAATGGCTAAAAATAACATGCTGCTTCTATATTATTGTCAATCATTGCTGAAAAAATACACGATCCATTTGACCTCGGATAAATTTAAGGAATCTGAGCTACGTAATGCTCAGTTCCAACACTATAAACACCTACAGTTATTCTGACCATCTCGCTAGTCAGTAGTGCCTTACAAATTTTAGGCATGCTATACAGTCAGCAAAGTAAGTAGGACAAATAGTTTAGGGATGAAACTGAGTCCTTTGCACATTGCATACAGGAACTACTAGATGTGCTATACTTAATAAAATACAAGTGGTTGAAAAAAGGAAGAAAAATTAAAGGGACTGAACATAAGGATGGGTATTCGGTTTTGTTTAGTAAAGAAGAACTGTGTAGGCTAGACTCCAAGGTAAAAATGTTTGCTTTTCTAAACTCACTACAACAGTAGGCAGGTTTCAAAAGTGCTTTGCAAGTTTATTTATAAATTACTTCCTTACTCCGCTTGTTCTTCTTCCGTTATTTCTGAAACTATCACTGGAAAAATCTGGTATCTCCCAGTGATTATCAGCTCCAGTTAGAGCCAACAAAGGAGAATTCTTCCTTGTCACTGCTAAAAAAAGGCATTGGATTGTGGAAAGCATTATCTTTCCTACCGGCTTTGGCAGGTATGGGAACAAAACCCTGTACTTCAATTGTTGTGCATTTTCTAAAGGGAAGCCAAGAACAGAATTTTGGGGTTTGTTGCATTAACAATCTGCATCAGTAAGTCACAATCCATCATCAAGGTACACTCAGTATCCCTTTATATCGGTGTATTTGTTTCTCAAATGTTTCCATTTTGGTATACAAACACCAAATAGGTTTTAAATACCCTGAATTACAAAATACTATTTTATTTGCATTTGTTATTAGCTAACCACTTATTCCTTCATGTTTGTTTGTAATTTGAAAAGAAGAGCTGAACTAAGTGTTGGGAAAAATTGTTTGGATACCCCTAACCAAAGGCAACTGAAGCAAGAGCCTAGAACCAGCAGTTAATATCTTTCTCGCCATCACCTGCCAAATGGGGCAAATTCATTGGAAAGATAGGGATTTGTTTTTCAAATATTTTACTTTTTCATAGCCAAAGAAGGTAAAGTGAAGCTAAAAGAGCAAAGGAAGTATGTCTTCTGTACAGATTCCTGTTGAAATCAGTTTCATCCAATACAGACCCAGTTTGCTCTTAGACACTACACAGCCAAGTACTGGAGTCCAGGATGTACGGCATGATGGACCTTTTGTCTAAGAAGGCAAACACTAATACTTCTAACAGCCTCCTTGACTGGGAGTGCTAAATGTCTACAATAGCAGGAGGCAGGACTCATTTCTATATTTAACTTAGATAATCCTATTTTCTTAAAATAGGTTTGTTGAGTGAAGGAATGGATATAAATTTGATGTAATATAGGAGAGGGACAGTAGCAGCAGGTGTCCCATGTCTTGACCTTAGATTTTTTGCACTGTCTCATACATCAATCTTACAAGTAACTTGGAGTTTCTTGGTTTAGAGGATGTTATTTTAAGTGACTGCAAAATTGATTGGTAAATTATAACAAGGGGTAGTTGACAATTGTTCATTATCAAACTAGAAGGATATTTTGAGAGAGGTTCTGCAAAAGACTTTTCTGGTACTACTAAGGGTTTTTTTCATGAATTGTATGCCTCTGGGGGAAAAAAGTAATATTCCTAATGTTTGGGAGATGCTGAGCACACCAAGAGGGAGGGCTAGAGTTTACAATAGTTTTGAAATACTGATTTCATAGCTTTAAAACAGTAGATTTGGCTCAGTAAAGACAATGGCAAAATACTGCACTTGTGTAAGACTGACTAAATGTAAAAGACAAGCTGGAGAGCAGGCTGGATAGTAGAGGGAGTGCTGGCAGGTAGCAAACTGAGCAAGAGTTAATGATGTCAGGCTGTTGTGAAAATGGTAAATGTTAAAATGTAATGTGGCAACAGGAGTGCTGCTGGAGACACCTGAAGTATTTCCCCTTTGCTGGTATTAATTATACTGTGTCCAGCTGAACTCTGCACTTTATAGAAGACAAGGACAAAGTGGAAACAGGCCAGAGAAAAACAACTGTGGTCTAGGAAAAGTGACATGTAGAAAGACTGAAGGGGTTGCTTAAACTAAGACAAAACCAGTGGAAGACATTATAACAATGTACAACCTTATAAAAATGTTGCTGCAAAGAAGAAAGGAGTAAAACTTTCTCTTTGTCTACTTGGAACACAATAAGAAGCAACAGGCCTAAATAGCTATATAGAAAATGCAACTTAGACATTAGGGAAGGACAGAGAAGCACTGGAACATACTGGCTGGAGGGCTGGAGGAATCTCCATCAATGGCAGTTGTTAAGGACAGGCTAGACAAACAGCCATCTGGAATTAGAAGAAAATTTGGAGACTATATGTGGCCAGGAAATGTCTGGGAATGGGAACTTGGAGCTATCTTAGTGAAAGAGAGGCTCTGACAAGAAGCTGGGGTGCAAGGATGAGATCTGGAACTAGTTGAGCAAAAAAAACTAGCACAAGCAAACCTTTTTGCTCAGGCTGCAGGCTGAACTCAATGCCAGGCCACCTATCTCAGTCGAAACCCTAACTAAACTTGGTCTAGATTTATATGTGTATGAGGATTAGAAGATGGGACAAGGGTCAACAGGACTAGATGGGCTGTGGTGATGACAAACGTGCAATTCTCACAGTGCTTCATGATTATCTCTACCACTTGATAGTATCTAAAGGGCATCAGTACTTAAAGGTTATGAGAATGTTTGTTGTTTTATCTAAGCAATGGTATGTCAAAGGCTTAGCCAGCCAAAGCATATATTTCATCAAGGTATCTATCTCACTCTTTTCTTCTCCAGAAATAACCACTTGGTATTTATGAAGACAGATCACTTTGTTCCTATTGCTAAACTGTGGGTGTCTGCCAAAAGCATGAAACGTGTGCCAGAGTAACCTAACCAGACACTACGCTATGCACTTCAAAAAGCTCACTGCTCCACTGGAGCAGAGTTCAAAGAGTTCACAGAGGCTGAGCGTGAGTAGAACAAAAGGATGCATCTACATGAAAAATGGTGCAAAATCCAAGAATGCACAAATCTGTGCTCTTACAACTGCACTCATTAGAGTAGGTGTAATTATTTTCCAAGAGTGGTCCACTTGGGGCTGAGAAATGACCAAAGGAAGCCAGACATTTGATGAGCTATCCCTCTCCAAAGCTAAATCTTGGTCAGACTGTATCCCATGAATGTACACTAGACTCTATGGTTGCAAGACACATTTCTAATAGTCTTTCAAATACTTTTAAGTGGCTTTTTCCACCTTAGTAATTCCTTCTTTTACTCTTTTATGCATAACACTTCATACATTTTTTTCCAAAACGGCAAAAAATGTTAAAGTTGAAAATTGTAATTTCTAAATCCTTAAGATCACATTTTGAAGAACATTGTTTGAAATGCCTTACATTTGGAAAGGTGGTAATCCAAATTTCTTCTGAACCTGTATGACCTCATGGCATCCATGGCAGTACAGACACAACAGAGAGGAATAAAACTGGAAATTACCAGGTCAGATCCCAAGTTTGTACTTGCATTAAAATGATCAGGGAACTTAATATCTTCTTTTTTTATCCCAGGGAAAACCACTACCATGGGCTGACTCTGAGTCACAGTCATCTTTGCTCTCTCCCAAAATGTGTCAAAAGGTTTCCTAACACTGAAAGTTGCTAAGTGAAACACTCAACACATAGAAAGTGTCAGCATTTAAGCATCTCTTCATACCTGGATACTGCTCTCTCACATGATCTCCTTTTCCCTTCCATTTCTTCTCACTCCTGCCCCAACTCCTGCCTACCTAGCTGTTTTTAATAATTCTCCTATTTGTCCCTTCCTGCGCTGCCCTCTTTCACCTGACCTTTTTATCTCTTCCCACCTTCTAGCCCTGACTGTAAACCTCACAGTGTTTTTCACTTCTCTGCATTCAAAACAACTTGTATTTTCCTAATCCATGCTGCCAGGACTCCAGCTAGGAAAAAACTTATTCCCTGTTGAGTACCCTACCAGCCAGAAGTGTGTGAAAAATCCTCCTCTGCCCCTGCAGTGCCAACCTGGATGATACCTGGCTGGATTGCAGGTTCCTACACTGTGGTCCTGCTTATAGTCTCAGATGAACCTGCTCTGCACAGGCAGACTCTAAAGATGCTAGCTGACAAACTGTATGTTTGAAGCGATACAAATGCATTTCTCAGAAACAACTCTGCCAAATTTAAATTGTTTTTCCTGGGAACAGCCAGAGACACATCTCTGCAGTTTAGTAACCCTAACCCAGGCCAAGCCTGAAAACATGAACATTTCACTGATTCTTTTTTTTTTAAAAAGGTTCTAAAGAGAAGCAAACAAACACAAAGAACAAAATAGCATAATGTAAATACAACAATTTTTCCTCTCTTTTGTTATTCTCAGGAGTGGCAAATTATTTATAGATACAAAAGCATTGTCCTGCCCCAGATGTGTGACAGGGTTCACTGGAAGGTTTGCTTAGGACCACACTGTCCAGAGGTATTTTCACATCTATCTCTAGCAGGAGACCATGCTAATGTGACTAGTCTGCTTTCAGTAGCCCAGCTAGCCTATTCAGAGCTCTCTTTAGCCTTCCTGCTCCACGTCAAATGACGACATAAATGATGCCTTGCTCTAGGGGATTTGGCTTTCTAGGAAAGCTGTCCAGCCCATTTTTACCAGTACATCAAAATGCTGCACGTTGTCACTCTGCCCCAGGATCTGCTCCAGCAGATAGTCCCATCTAGGAACCTAGGTTCCTTAACATCTCTGACAGGCAAACCCTCTTCCTCTAGTACACAACACCTCTCTTTGCAGACTAAGATGATTCCAGAAGGCAGTCTCTCAGCAGGGACAGTTTTGGATTAAGTTGGTGAGCTCTAGTGGAGTTATAAGCAAAACGGTATCTTATATATGTCAAAAGTTGACTGTGAGCATTGCTACTCTATTACATGTTTATACAGAGTAATTAGGAAGGAGGAGGTCAAAGCCAACTTCCTTCAAATGTAACCTTTTTTCATTGTTATTGCAGGTTACATTTTGAAGCACCTTCCTAGGAATGGTGAAACTTGCTGCCCATCCTTAGATACTAATACAGTAGCAATTGATGTTTCAAAAGTTCACAGCTAGATAGAATTTGTCTTAAAATGAATTTGGATCTATAGAAAAATGTATACATTTTTCTTTTTATCTGTTGACTTTTCCCATCTCCCTGCGCTGAATATTTTTACCCAATTTTAGTATTTTTTTTTTAATGAAATAATTTCATTGCTATTGTATCTATGAGATGTTCCAAAAATAATTACAATGTTAGCTGAGTGGTCAGCAAGGATTAACACAGCTCTTATGTTCAAATGGTTATAGATGTACATGAACTTAATTATTTGACCAAATTCAGTATGGACCACGCTACTGATCAATTCACCTGCCACACTTAAATCAACATCTAGTGGGAGAGAAGGACACCTCAAGGTGTGTAACTGCAAATTAGTCTCTTGATTTATAGTTTGGAAGTATTCCTTTAACATACTTCTTTTGACCAAAAACGGCATCCTGGCTTGTATTAGAAATAGTGTGACCAGCAGAAGTAGGGAGGTGATTGTCCCCCTGTACTCAGAACTGGGGAGGCCACACCTTGAGTATTGTGTCCAGTTTTGGGCACCTCAATACAAGAGAGATATTGAGGTGCTGGAGCAAGTGCAGAGGAGGGCAACAAAGCTGGTGAAGGGCCTGGAGAATAAATCTTATGAAGACCGATTGAAGGAGCTGGGACTGTTTAGTTTGAGGAAGAGGAGGCTAAGAGGAGACCTCATCAGCCTCTACAACCACCTGAAAGGACATTGTAGGGAGGTTGGTGCTGGTCTCTTCTCACAGGTAATTAGCGATAGAACAAGAAGGAATGGCTTCAAGCTGCAACAGGGTAGGTTTAGACTGGACATTAGGAAAAAGTTTTTCATGGGAAGAGTAGTCAGATACTGGAATAGGCTGCCCAGGGAGGTGGTTGAGTCACCATCCTTGGATGCGTTTAACGGTCGTTCAGATGCGGTGTTGGGGGATATGGTTTAGGGAGAACTTGTAGAGTAAGGTTGATGGTTGGACTCGATGATCCCAAGGGTCTTTTCCAACCTGAATGATTCTATGATTCTATTACTTTAACTTTGAAGGAGATATGAAGAATATAACTTACACCAAGGGAAATACATGCTGTGTCTAGAATGGACATTTATTTATAATCAGGAGGTTATTTCATAATTTTTTGTTCTTAACTGAACTCCCCAAAACTGGGAAATGACCCAGTATAAGCTTTTGAGTACACAAAGAGGCTTGTGAAAATTTGTCCTTTTGTCAAACTACATTGGCTCAGTAAAAAAGTGTTACCTCCCCTCATAATAGCTGCTTCCCTTATGATAAGAAATAAAAAAATAGACTTGTAGATCTTGAAAGAGCGAGGTCCATAACAAATTTCCCGCTTTCCCCAAATTTCCCCATTGCCTGCATATGAAATGAACCTTAACACTTTTCCCTTGCTTTTTATTTCCTACTTAAAAGAGTGGCCCCTGTAAGGGAATACTACAGACAACCTGTGATTAAAACAAGTAATTTCCTTGTTTGGTAAAAGCATTATTATTTTTAAACAAAAACATCTACTGAATCTCCTGGATATAATTTTTTTCTCTCTGTCTTAGTACAGCCCCTTATAACCCTGTTTTTCCAATATCAACAGCAGGAATCTGGTAATGCAAATCTAGATCTTTACATCCTCATCGGTCTTATCAAAGCTCAGTGGGGTTCGGTGCTCAGAATGTATCTTCCCAGGATATCAAGTGTTGTAACTTCCTCAGTGGACCCAAACATCACAGAGGTGAGATCAGAGAGGCCTACTTGTGCCTTGGTGACAGTCCTATGGCTGGGACTTCAGGTGTCTGCCCTGGGACTGCAATTTGAACAGCTCTCTGCAGAGCAGCTGGGAGTAAGCACCCATCAAACCTTTGTGTACTTATGAGTGACAGGCAAACAGGAGTGACAGAAAAGTTTCAGACCAAACATGAATACTCCTTTAGCTCCAGGTAACAGAGATGGAATGAAGACAAAAAAACTCTTGTAACCTGCTCTGCATGTACTGTGCTTCCCTTTACTTCTGAAGGACAGAACAGACATTTCTTGTATGGAGCTCAGGCCAGTGGACTGGATGCAAGACAAAAAGTGTTGTCTGGAATCTTAAATTGTAGTACTGTGTCGCAGACAAGCATATGAAAGCTTCTTGAACAACCAGATTAGGGAATTACAGCCTTAGGTGGCACAGTAGGAGCAGTGAGTGTGACCGGGAATGGAGAGCAGGACCATGGCACACAGTAACGCCTATCTGGGAAGAAAACCTGCAGTGTAATGACAAAACCATGAAGGATTGTAAAGCTGCCTAGTAATGACAAAATAGCACAAATGAATTGGCATCAGATAGAAATACACTGTTAACAGGCATGTTGTCTTGAAAATAAGTGAAGAAAGATAAAAGTTTTAAGCTACCTCTGCAGAAATTCTTCCAGTCAAATAGACAAAAGGGAAAATTATGTGGGTGCACTTTGGGCTGGGAAAAACTATAGGTTTCTGTACTGTTAGCCCACTTTCCAATGGGAAAGGAATGTATAGATAGGACTATTTGTGCTAATAGTTAGGAAGGCAATCAGCTAGTATTCTAATTTGAGAGCATAATTAGGAAGGTATTTAATAATGCTAGAGGAGACTGCAAAGAAGCAAACTCCATACTAGCACTATGTACATGAGAAATTTACACTTCCATGGCAAACCATACAAAGAGATGTTTTTGTTGAATATTCATACATTAATTTGAGAAACATGGGTAAAAATAGCAATATATCTAGTATTTTCACTGAAGAGAAGAAATTAGATATTCACTGGGATGAATCACAGAAAGTTAAACTCATTGAATGAGGAGCAAGGAATGTGTGAAAGAGGCAGAGCAAATGACCAGCCTCTGTTAGGGATATCGCTACCAAACCTAGAGTTACTGCTGAGTCCAAACAGCAGGAGAAAGGACACAAATGTATTACTGTGTAGCTGGTGAAGGCCAAAAGGAATCTGGTTAGGATCTACCACAAAGCATCGAGGTGAAGCAAAACAGAGAATAGGATTTGTTACTTGTCAATTACTTGTCAAATGTTGTGTATGGGGAAAGTAATGATAGAGGTTTCATGAGGCCAATAATTAAAAAGTCTTTTATTATTGACAATAATGGTGACTTTCTGAAACAAAAGGATAAAGTAACTGTTTCTATGGGGAAAAAAATTATTCTTTAGATCGAATCTAGTGGTTATTAGATGGTCTGATTCTACACACTAGTAGTAAGAATACCACTTAGAAATATATAAATATGCATCAAACTTAATCTCTCTGTTTAACCATTTCATGTTTCAAAAAAACACAAGTAAAACTCCTAATACAAAGTGCCTTTAAAAATTATTAACAAATTAATTTATAAATGACTTACTCATTTGGGGCCTGCATCCATCTGCATTTCTCCGGAGGCTTGAGCTGCTTTTCTTACTGATCCCATGTAGGCCCATCTACATGAGAAAATGACCAGCATGTCCAGGTAAATGCTACACCTGCCTGACCAACAAGGCAATGCAGGCAGGTTTAAAAAGGGACTACATGAGCCACATTCTGCAGAGCTTGAGGAGAGGGAGGGGCTTTTTCTTTCTCACCCCCAAATTAGTTTCAGAGAGAGGGGAACTGGCCAAAAGAAGTGTAAAAAACATATGCAGGGATTGTTTTGAAATGCTCCTGGTTTCCCATTCTCTTGCCATGAAAGCCTGCTTTCCCTGATCTTTCTAGAAAGATGTCAATTTGGAGAAAACCACGTACAGGCACACCAAATGGGTCATCTGCAACCAAAGGGGTTTGGGGATCCAGCTGTGTTTGAAAGAGCAACCTGCTTAATGTCTGTCAGATTCACCTGAGTGCACTACAGAAATGAAAACAGCAAATGTTTTTTATAAACAGAGTAAAAGCTTAGGTTTTTGATTGGAAACAAAGTTGCAAGAGAAGAAAATAAATAACTAAATGTCATTCTAGGTGATATTTGAAACTGAAATGCCTCTTTAAATTGCTGGTGCCTCAGCTATTATGGGCAGCAGAGTGGGGGGCAAATGCAGCACTCTGTCTTTTATAACAGTACCTTCAGAATTAGCTTTCAGAATTAGCTTTGTAGCTCAGTGAGACAATGACTTCTCCCCCTGCCACTGTGCATGGTGGCATCTACTCTGCTCCCTCACTACTCTCACTTCTAAGAGAAATGCAGCATTAAAGTTTTGTATTGGGTCTGGCTGAGCTGGAGTTGATTTTTCCCCATAGCAGCCCTCATGGTGCAGTGGTTTGTGCCGGGAGCTAGGAGGGTGTTGATAACACACTGTATTGTGGCTACTGCTGAGCAGGGCTCGCACAGCACCATGGTTGTCTTTCCAACATTTCCCCCTACAGTGGGATGGGGTAGGCAAGTTCTTGGGAGGGGACCCGATAAGGACAGCTGACCCAAACTGACCAGAGTGATATTCTATGCTCAATAACTAAACCTAGGGATAAGGAGGAATACAGGGTGTATCTGTTGTAGTCCAGAGCAACTGCTATGCATATTGGAGCCCTGCTTCCAGGGAAGGGGCCAGACATCGCCTGTTGATGGGAAGTAGAGAATAAATCTTTTGTTTTCTTCACTTCTGCAGGCTTTTGCTTAACTTTGCTTTGTTTCAAGTAAACTGCCTTTGTCTTGACCCACAGGGTTGGCTTTTTTCATCTTATTTTCTCTCCCTTGCCCTTCTGGGGTGGGGAGAGGCAGGGAAGGGAGTGATAGAGCGGCTTGGTGGGCATCTGATGCAGAGCTAAGTTTAACCCACCGCAGGTTTGTACGTAATTTGATTGTGAATTCCTCTCATCTCCTTATATTTTGTTTTCCACCTTTGTTTTTTCAAGCTAGACTGCAAAATGAAAATGCAGCACACAGGCTTCTCCCTGCCACCCGGCACCTTCAGCTGGCATTCTCACTGTATTCTTCATCCAGCACCACCCCTCTGACAGGAAAAGCTGTATTACAAACCATTTGGAAGCTAAATACTTTGTAAGTCATTTATCACAAGTATTGCTGGACATACATCTTATGCCAGTCATCATTTTCAGCTCATGGCCAGCTTTCCACAGAGATGCCGATACAGATGGCAGAGTTGACATTCAGTCCTTTTCTTTCCTCCTCCTTTTCTCTGCCTTCCCACCACACCAGTTTCACAGGCCCTACCTTATGAAAGTGGAAACGCTATAAGCTTACCTAAAACAGATATGATAAATCCAGATTTTTATAGGATGGTTGCCTTAGCAGCACAGAGCATTTGGATTTGATTAAATTCACACCATGCTGTGGTAATAAAGTGGACACTGAGACATGAAGAGCTGGCTAACTAAGGATAGCAAAGAGGCAGAGGGTGGGATTGGGGATTCCTCTCTTCATTTTCCTCCCCTCAGCAGCAGCAGCAGGAGCCTGCCTTCAGCCTTTCAGGAAAGCCTCGGGGAATGCACCATCTTGTGCCTGCCACAAAGAGAGAGGCTGCTGCCTAGTGGTAGCAGAGAAAGATGGAGAGCATACTGCCGCCAGCAGCTGGTACCCAAATGACCATCTCTTTTCTCTTTCAGCAGTGGCCTCGATGGGAGCCCACCAGCTCCCAGACCTGGCTCACAGGGCTCCAGTGGGCAAGCAAACAAGTCCTACAAAGTCCTTGTCAACAAAGAACCATCAGCATTAACCCAGGGAGTTTCCAGAGGAGGATTACTGTGCTCCTTAAAACACTCCAGCATATTCTTCAATGACCTGACAATAAATTCAAGATTACCACTGATAAAGCTGGCACTCAGCACAAATTCTAGATGACTGGTGAATATCAATGTGGGTAGGACAGCATTACTGAGCACTAAGCCCCTACAGGAAAGTTACTTTAAAATAAAAGAAATAGAGCCATACAAACACAAACTCTTCCTGAGGAGTGGTAGATCGTAACTGGTTACAGTAATGGTTTGATCAGCTCCAGGGTGCTCAAAGTAGCCTGGAAATACAGGGCTTCCTGGAGTGACTCCAAACCAGAAAGCACTCTTCCAATCTGTAAGCATGAGTGTAGCATATGGGAACAGGAAAACAATATCATCTCTAGATATGCTACTACAAGTCTGCTATTGTATTCTACATCCAACACTGATGTCTTCATTTTAAAAAGGATATAGGAAAAGATGAGAGGAAAAAAGCCACAAAAATTATGAGGGCTGAGGGAAAACATGTCTTCCATTGAGGACCTTCAGCCATGGTTCAGTGACATTAGAAATCTGGTTTAGGATACCTCAGATCAAATAAAAAATGTTGCAGCTACTTGACACCATGTCCAAAAGCAGGACAAATTCATTTTGCTGTTTTACACCTGTTACTAAATTTATTAAAAGGTAATTTTATCCTAACCAAGTTCATACTAGATAAAGTATCATATGTCTGCACTACTGTAACTCTGTGTCAGATCTGGTAATGTCTGTTCCCCTGCAGCTGGCATAAATCCACCACAAAAACATAAATTCGGCATAAACACCGTATCATATGTAGTAACTAATGCATCAGAAATATGATTGTGTGTTCTTACATTATCTGGATCACACTCGTGCAGATGGAGGACCTGACAGCTCTGTAACAAGCAAATTGAAAGATGATCTGATTACAGTGTAAGTGATATCATGGTAAGAAAATACTAAAGGGTACTAAGGCATGCTTTAGATTAGCATAGAGCAAGAAATAGCAAGCACCATGGGAAGAAAATCAAGGCTAGTTAAATTCAAACAAGACATTTTAAACACGTTGCTTAAATGACAGTGAGAGAGTTCAGAAGACTACACTACCAAAGAAAACAGTGGATTCTCCACAGAAAATGATGTATTCTTCATCTTCTGGGGTCTTCAAGCCTTGAAGTTACTTCAAAATACGTGCTTCAGTCAAACACAAGCTAGTGGGGCAGCACAGCTGGTCATAGAATACGGGAAGGCAGAATAGCTAGCATGAGGGTCCTTTAAAAATCTGTCTCTCCATTATGAAGACAATACAGCCCTTCTGCCCATCCCTCTAACCAAAACTTCCCTTCCGCATGCGTTTTTGTTATAGTAGATGAGACAAAATTAGGAATGATAAAAACTTCCCTGTGGAGAGAAAGAAGTCACTAAATTATGCAACAATATATAAAAAATGTTTCTCTGTTTCATATAAACATAAAGGAAGGCTTAAATACAGATGTCAGATGATCAGTAGTAAAAGTAGGATTAACACAATGTATTTTTAATTAAAAGTGGAACAGCTTTATTCATTTCAAAATTTTAAAGACAGAAAAACTGCAGTAGGCTACATCCTTTAAGTAAATGTCATTTTATTATTCAGCAGTTGTATGATTTACTCATTATACTTGCAGTCAAGCTTAATCACAAAAGTATTTAAAATATTGTTAGAATACTTCTAGTAAAGATAATAAATTGAAAATATATTAAGATAAAGTCTGGCTGTTATATCAAAGTACTGAACCTCTTTTCAAATACTATACGCCGACAAAATGCCCTAACCCACTGTGACCAGTACCCTCTGCTCCTAACCCTGGTAATATGGCCAGTGTAACCAGTGCCATTTTATAAGGCAACCAGCCATAATACGTAAGTGTGCTGATCCCATATCAGCCCCCTCTTCTTTCTACCCCGTTTTCAACGCTGCAATAAGACAGTTTGCCCACCCGCGTTGTCACTAGGATGTGGTGGCACCCGTTATGGAACAAAGAAGCGTAAGAGCACATGAGATGCTGCCTATAAAATCCAGCAGCTGCAAGTGGACTTAGACGGGAACTGCTGCTGGATGGCAAAGCCAGTGATCCGCCGGTGGTCAGGGATGCCTCCGCCATCATCGTCATCTTCCTCTGAGGGCTGAGCGAGTAACTCATGTTCTTTTAGGTAAAGTCTGAGTCTAGATTACGATTATTGTATCACACACTGATCACTAAGAATTTAACCTGATCTGCAGATCATCTAAGTGACTAAAACGTCTAGATAAATACAAATTCTAGATAGTAAGAAAGCCATGCAAATTATTAGAAGTTCTGCTTAACTGTAAGCTATGCTAATTGCTAAAGATTCTGTGTAAAAATAAGCTATGCTAATTGCTAAAGATTCTGTGTAAAAATAAGCTATGCTAACTGCTAGAAAACATTGATTAACAATCAGCATAGCTTGTCATTATTTTTTTTTGTAATAATAAAGCTCTAATTATAACCACAACCCTGTGGCCATTGGTGGTTCTACTAAGGATCACTCAAAGAACCCACCTGTCCCCATAGTGTCAGGTGACACCTGGAAAAACTCCTAATTTGTGATTTTTGTTGCTCTTTTAAGTAACAATATAGTGCTAATATTTAATACAACATTTCAAATATTATTTGATTCAGTAGAATCTCAGAATGGCTTGCATGAGAAGAGGCTGCACACTGTAAGAATAATAGTGGA
Source organism: Eurystomus gularis (assembly GCA_013400335.1). Lineage (NCBI taxonomy): Eukaryota > Metazoa > Chordata > Aves > Coraciiformes > Coraciidae > Eurystomus > Eurystomus gularis. The sequence continues at coordinate 129,512 of VZZY01016733.1, forward strand.
GTAACATGCACTATTAGAAATGAAGTTGTTTGTTATACAGACTCGGTTAAAATGAGGGCTTTTCTTTTTATGAGGAAAAAGTATACTCCAGCCACAGATTAGAAGACTGCTAAATTATTTGATAAAGGAAATGCAGGAAAACACAGTGCTTCTGCCTCAGTCTACCAGTACTGTTGAAAAAGAAGACACTGACTCAAAAGATGTATGCATACCAGTAGATAACTTTTTTTTCCTGGTTGTCTAGTAGTGCTCTGTCTTTCTGAAACAATCAGAAATTCTTGAGAATAGCAGAATGCATTAAATTAAATTTACTATAACTATGTATAACTAATACATCTAGCTTTCTGGGAGCCAGATGTGTTATAGGTAGTGTCCTCCGGCTGACTTTGTGCAGCAAAAAAAAGGCAACATGAGTGATAACGAATATGCCTCTAACAAAGTGTTTCAGTACTTTAAACCATTCTCTATTTTAAATTCATCTACAACAGCCTAGGGTTTCTATCTCTAAACTATCGGTAGAGATACTGCAGCTGGATTTTCAACATACTGATTTCGGTTGAGTCACAAATAAGAATTTCTGACCAATTATTACAGTAATGTTTTCTATTTCTAGGAAGCAAAATAAAAAACAGAAATGGGAATTGGGGTAAAAAAACCTGGCAATTCAAGTCAGAAAAAGTTTTGCCTCACAAGTTACATAGCTCGTTACAACATAATGGCATAATGGTTGTCACATGCCCTTGCCATTTGTGAAAAGCCAGTTTTTTCCATGAACTGAGAACCAAAAGCCAAATTCCTCATGAAAGAGCTCCACAGAAAATGGAAGTGGAGCAGAATATAAAACACACTCAGCTCAGTATGTGGGAAGATCTGTTCTGGTGATATACACCTGAACACTGGCTGCAGAACCAGGTGGCACTTGTAGCGCTATGTCACTTCAAACTCAGCACCCACCGTGGGTCAAAACTCCAGATTTTCTTTGAGCTTCTGATTAGTAAACAGAGAACTAATTAGAGCTACAGCATTCATTGACATCTGACAAGGACAAAGTTTCTAAAAAGAAAAAGACAAACTGTTACTTTGGTAGTGAGGGGGGAATGACGAATAGAAGAACCACGAAGAAGCAACACGTGCGTTGCGGCGCAGAACGCCCGCCGTGGCTCCGTTTTTCCCGGGCTCGCTGCAGGGCAGGGCGGCTCGTTCCGTGCCCGCTGCCTGCCGGCGGGAGCGGGGCTGCGCTGGGGCCGGCCCCGCAGCTCTGCCCACCGCCTG
>VZZY01016733.1:131852-157529 GCA_013400335.1 Eurystomus gularis
ACCGGGCACCACGCCGTTTGCAGGCCGCGAAGCCGTGACCCGACCCGCAGCGCCTCTGCCACCGCAGACGCCACGCCGTGGCTCGCCCGGCGGCACCGTTTGCCTGCAGGTGGGCGGTGAAGGCGCAGGGATGAAAAGGAACACGTGCCGATGCCCGTGGTAGCACCAGGGAAACCCCGCCCGGCCCCGAGGAGTCTGACAGCTCCGGCTCCCGTTCGGCATAGCCGGGCCGTGCTAAAGCTCTTCAGGTGCCCCGTGTCTTAGTGAAGATGGTCCTAATGTTAAGTGCCAGTTTTGGGGTATGCTCCAAAACCCTTCGCTCTCAACCGCGTGAAGCACTTTGGGCAACAGTTTGCTTAAAGCTGCAGTCCAGGATTTGGGCTTTTATTTGCCTGTTTCCTCAGGGATCTTCGTTTGGTAAGGGCTGTCAGGGCATTGAATTACTGCAGGAGGGCTAACCGAACGTTAAGCTCGATTGTTACTGGCCATTACAGCATATCACCTCAAGGCTGTGAATTATGTCTGCATCTGTGTCACTTTGCAGCTTCAGTGAGAAAGTAGTTGGATCCAGCTCCTCAAAGGATTGGGCACCACACAAATGCTCTTGTGGAGCAGACGTAATTGCTTTTTATTCAAGGTCTGAGTGGTGAGTGCGCTGATCTGGTATGTGGGAGACTCGGGCTCAGTTGCCTCCCCCGTCTAAGGGGATTCTCTTTCTGCAGAGGCTGACCAGACCACCAGGCTACTGACTATCCAGGAGGCGCTTATTCTGTTATGTTGGCTATTCTGTGGAGCAGTTGGTTGGAAGTCTGGAGCTCTTTCAGCCATGGACCATTTCTGCCTTATCCTTGTAGAGTGTTGTAGTTGCTAAGGTCATGTTTTGTTGCAGTAAGTAAAACAAGGCTTTTCTGGCCTCGGAGATGTGTGGCATGTTGTGGCTGTCAGCCACATGCCAGAGCAGACTTCCTCCCACAGAAGATGCATGTCTGCCTCCAAGCTGCCTTCTGGAAACAGGCTCTGGAACATGCCATCTCCCAGCTGGGTATAAAAGACTAGCTGGGCTGGACCAGAACTGTGCTAGCCATAAAACAGTGTGATGATAGCAGGCTAGTGGCATTGGCACCTGTGTTCAAGCAACATTTCCTGGCTGTGAATCATCAGCAGAGGAGGGTGCCTGTAGGAAAGAGTTTAGAAATCCAAATCAGGAAGAAGTGCAGTCCTGAAGAAATGGCTCTGAAGCAAAACAGCTGGATATGAGGACCTAGCATCCATAATATGCAAGTTTCATGGGGAATTACTTCAAACTACCCTGAGTAGTTTGGGTCCTGATCCCATTAATTGAACACACATTAGCTATAGAAGCACATTATGGGCGTTCATGGAGTGCATCTTCTGGCTTAGTTTCATCTGAAGGAGAATCAGCGATGGACTCAAGACTGTTTCATGAAGCAAATCAAAGCTCGGTAGTTAGTTGGAGATGATTGTGAGAATCACTTCAAAAGAATGCTTTGGGTTGAAACTAAAACTCTAAAGAAGGCACAGCGTAAGAACTAGTTGGGGCTGCGATCTCAGTCACAGAACTGATAGCTTCAGGTCGTCCCCTGCCCGTTATCCATTGCTTGGATTCAAGCTGAAGGGGCCTAGTTCTACTCATTTACAGGGGAAGACAAATGAGGGGGGAGTTCTTCTAATGTTTAAACGGTGAGCTAGTCACATAGAAACCTTTTCCAGTCCATGGAGGAGAGGCACTTTTAAGTTGAGATTCATCTAATCCAAAGAGGTAATAAAACAGATTAACCATAATGCAGAAAAGACTGTTTTTCTCCATTGGCTCTAAAAGACGTCTAGCCAAATATGTCAGGAGAACTGAATCCCACTCTTGTTCTCTAAGTTAGAGCTCTGAAGCAATTTCTGTGGACAGACACTCCTCTGACTTAAGTATCGCGGCATTTATGTTCATTGTTGCAAACAAACACTGCATGATTATTCGTTACATTCAACTACTGGACAAATCTTCCCCTGAGAATTCCTTCTTCATGCCTAAGTACAACATCTGGGATTGTGATGAAAAAGGTGAAAGCAGTGCTGTAGGAGTGTTCATTGTATGTATCAGTGGCTTTTGAGAAGGCAGCAAGGTGCAGTGCTGAAAGAACGTGGTTTGTATGGCGTCACCAAAACATTCTTTTAAGCCAAACATTATCTTTCCCATGGGCGCATATGTGGGTGTTTGTTTCACCAGCCCAAAGGAGCACCAGGCAGTCATGAATCTTGCCCTGAAATTGTCTCAAGCCAGCACGATCAAGCTACGAAAACACAGACTATTTAATTCAGACTTTTTATCCTCCAGTAAATTACAGATATTCTGAATGCTTTTTAATGTCTCAGCAGTAAATAATTCAGTGGGAGTATTGGTAAAAAAGTGTTTGCAGGCCTGCTGAACTTGAAGGGAGGGGGGAAAAACATAGGGTCGAAGCCCTGTTTGCGTATCTGATAAAATTTCAGAACTCACGGCTTATTCTATCTTTGAAGAGAAAAATCCAACTCTTCTGAAGAATTGAATTGTGCTAAATGTACAGAAGGTACAAAAGGAGGTATGTCAGAGGTATAGATTTTTTAACAGGAATAATCTGGAGAAAAACTGTGGGTCATTTAAATCTAGAGGTCTATGGACTTAAGAGGCTTTTCAGAAGAAAATTATAGATGGAAATCAAGGTGGTTTTATACTACTGCAGGTCTCTTCCCTGAGTTCATCAGGTAGGCAAGAATTGATATGGCTCACAACGCAATCCCAGAATGGCTGGAGTGTCACATTCCCAAAGCACAGCTTGCCTTCTGACACACCTTTGCCTCCTCCGATCCCATAGTGTGTAACCCTGCTCTCGTAGCTCAGGGTGAAAACAGAACGGTCCTGTTTCATTGCCTTTCTGTGGTCCAGCGAAACTTCTTATCTGAGAGAGCTCCTGTAAACCAGAATCAGAGCACGGGGGAAGTAATTAATCTGTCACTTTTACCGAAAGGACCTGGAGCTTGGGTGTGGAGACTACTATTAGGTGTGCAGTCCTTGCTTTGCATGTATATAATCTTTAGGAAGAGCTGTGGGATTAAGTTCTGCCTGAGAACACTCAGCAAGATGAACAATTGCATAAGGTAGTTCCTTAGATCTCCCAGAAGTTATTTGTGCACTGGTGCAATTTTGAACAAATCTCTTTCCAGTACTGACATGAATGTAGCTAGACTAAAGTTAAGAAACACTGGGGAGCTATGAGCTACTGTTGACTTTGTTTTACATCATATATATCCTGTGCTGAATAAGAAACTGTTCATTTCCTTATGGTTCACTTCCTATTGTGCTATTCTAATATAATTTTTAGTGCTGCAAAAGCACAAATTTAATCTGATACTCATTTGCAAGTAGTCTTTTACTATTTAGCAGGAATTGTCATCTACTGACAGAAGAAGCCACATAACTATCACTTCACATCACGTTAGATCCAGCAGGTGAAGTTGAAAACATTTTAAAAGATAGGAAATTATTTTCTTTTTCCTTCTAGTGAAAGATGTTGGTGCATAGAAAGAGTAGGAACCAAACAACATGATTACTAAAACTACTTTTTTAAAAGCCTGTCCTGTGACTTATGCAAGCAACTGTAGAAAAGCAATTAGAGCTGCAGAAGTGTGCAATAATTTGGCTTGTGAAATTTAATAAATGAGCTGCTGCCGGTGTTTGTACTCTTAACACTGACAAAAGTGTGCGAATGATTTTGAGGAAGATAGGGCGGATTGCTCCAGCATGTGTGAAGAAGGAGGAAAAAATCTCTTGCAGGATTAACTTTAACCTACTGCACACAGAGTTTTGCAGCAAGTTATTTTTAATAATGTATTCACATCGTTACTGGGGTCAGTATAAAAACTATGGCAAACAAAATCCCACAGGCAATAGGGAGAGCCTTCATGTTTTAAGGTTGGCTTTCCTTTCACTTCAGATTTTATTGAACAGCATCTATATAAATCAGCCACGAGATTGGAATCTGACCCCCAGTTGTCTCCTTTAATTCATCTTATTTTATCTTGTGACATTCTTCCTGTGTTGTCTGCTTTTCGTGTTCAGATTCCTCAGAACCCAGTTCTTTCTAGAGAGGAGGACGATACCTTTACACCCAAACTGCCCCACCTGTTCCAGTTTGTTAGCACCAAAACATCCTAGCCACTGAATGTTACAAGAAGATGAGGAAACACGCTCAAGTTAACTGTCCAGCTCATTGAAGCTGAGCCAGAGAATCACAGAATGAAAAGCAGGGGGAGCTTGAGGAGCACAAGAGAATGCTCCTCATCTGGTGTCTGGTGTAAAGCACTGAGTCCACAAAGACTGCAGTTTCTCTGCTTACTAGAAGCACTGTGGCTGCAGACAGTTTCTCCTGGGAAATTAGCTATAAACTCTGACACGTTTCTCCTGATCATTGTAAACCATGTATTTTCAAAGACTTCTTGCTTGGCATGTCCCAGATGGGAAAGGTGCCTCTGACAAATTTCATGTGAAGGCTCCAAAGCTTAGGGGTGCTACAGCAGCTTAAAGAAAGTATCAGTATGTTTTTAACATGGTTAGTTACTTTCTTTTCAGAAAGAGTTGAATTGCTGGCTGACCTTTTCCAAAAACTTTGAGCTGGCATCAAATTTGGAAAACTGTAGACTGTATGGTCAGAGCTGGCAAAGTTATAATCATAAGATGGGGCCTAACAATTGGAAATGCCAGGCATCATTAATGATTTTTGGTATTTTTTCCTGCCGTGTATGGATGTAACAAATGAGGTAGAGCAGTCCCTGTGCTGCTGCGTTTCCCTGCCTGAATCCCAGCAGCAGGGGTTGCCACTGTACTACTGTTGTTGCCTGCCCAGCCTATGACTCAGTGGCCTGGGTGGTCTCAGCCAGAAACACATGCATCCTGTGGAAACTCCAGCTATGCTGGATTGCCCGGCAAATGCCTTCCCTGGAGCTCCTAGGTCCCTTCCTGTTAAAATCAGGGACCTACCTGGAGGTGTCACAGCTTCCAGCTGATGCCAGTGGGTTTCTCCTCCGTGGAAACAGAGAGTCCAGGAAGGGACAGGACCTGGACAGAATAGGCCTGGTGTCCTTATATAGATTTGCCTGGGTAGTAAATTCTGAGTACCCAGGTCCTGCATGTCTACATCTCGGTTGCCTGTCTACGTAGAGTCCATTTCCAACCATGTAAAATAGAAGGCTTGGGTTCTGAGCTCTTATGATGGTTAGCAAGTTTGGAAACAGGAAATTTGATGAATACTTTAGGTCTGTGGCTTGCTAAACGTCTAGCAATTGTTTTATGTAACTGGGAGGCATGGAAAGTTTTCTTTTCTCACCAGTGAGCACTTTCCTAGCTGGCTGTGCTGTTTCATTCTGCCTGTTTTCTCTGCACTGTAGCAGCAGCTCCGCTTTGGCTTCTCTGAGCCATTCCAGCATCCAAATTATCTCCTGAAGGCTCTCTATATCTAAGGAGACACCAGAGGTGGAGTCTGAACTGCAGCAATCATCAGATGCTAGGAAACCATAGGTAGCCTGCAAACAAACCAAGGTAGCCCAAGCCCTTGCTCGTAGAAAGATAGAATGGGCTGCTTGGGGTAATTCTTGTGTGATGCACAAGACCATTGCAATGGATATCTCCACATAATCATCTGTTTGTGTTATATAGTATCTTGAACTCCAAGAACAGTGATAGCACAGCAGTCTTAGCCTTCTGCCTGCCCAGACTTTATAGCAAGTCAGTTCTAAATTGGGTGCTTGTGGCAAAGAAGGCTGATGGTATGTATCCTGGGCTGCATTAGGAGGGATGTTGTTAGCAGGTGGAGGAAGGTGGTCCTTCCCATCTACTCAGCACTGGTGAGACCACATCTGTAGTGCTGTGTTCAGGCCTGGGTTTCTCAGTGTCATAGATGGAGTTACTGGAGAGAGTCCAGCAAAGGGCAACTAAGATGATTAAGGGAGTGGAGCATCTGTCCTATGAGGAAAGGTTGAGAGAGCTATGATTGTTCAACTTGGAGAAGAGAATGCTCAGGGAGATGTTGTCAATGAATATGATATCTGAAGGGAGAATGTAAAGAAGACATAGCCAGGTAATCTCCAGTGGGGCTCAGTGACAGGACCAGAGGCAATGGGCACAAACTGAAGGAAGGCTCCGTCTGAACGTCAAAAAACACTTTTTCACTGTGAGGATGATCAAGCTCTGGCACAGGTTGCCCAGAGAAGTTGTGGAGATGTCTGTACTTGGAGACAGATATTCAAAAGCCGTCTGGACATGGTCCTGGGCAGCCTGCTCTAGGTGACCCTATTTGAGTAATGAGGTTGAACCAGGTGACCTCCAGAGGTCCCTTCCAACCTCAACTGCTCTGTGATTCTGTTAAGTTCTGTGGCAATTTCTTTTAAACTGAGAAAGAGATGTTGCCAAGTGAGCCCTTTGCTGTTTGAATGTTGCTAGCACATCTGTTTCAGTAACTGAATGGATTTGTTTGTGCTTTCAGTGGACTTTCATTTTACCACAGATTTTGTGATTATAATCATGGAATACATAATTGCATTTATAGATGAAGATAGCTGATCCTTCACAGTATTTTGTTTTCCCTTTTCAACTGTTAACTCTGCTAGAATTACAAGACCTGAATGAAGCTAACATCTTCATGCAATCTTTTGATCCTAATATTTAGGGCATTATGACAAACCCCGATTAAAGTAAAAGTTGCAATAAAATTAAGATTATAATGCTGTATAACTGATATAAGTTGTTTAGTTTGGGTGAGTGCATAAGCCTCATGTAAATCAGGACTGAAACAACCATTATTGAAGCAGCTGAGAATACTGACATATATGAGTTGCAGCCTCAAAGTTTAGTTTGGAACATGGTCTGTCCCACTGAGAGGAATGGAACAGGTCATACTTTTCAGTAATGATTCTCCAGGTAATCTGCAGACTGCTGGGCCTGTTTTGCATGCAAGCTGTCTATAAGGAACAGACCCTTGCCAACACTAACTGCCAAAGCATGCATTATAATCCCAGCTGAGAGTTACTTGATTTAGGCCAAAACTGTGCCAAGGATCATTCTAGCAATTAAACAGTTGCCCTCTAGTGCCATTCGTGGCATCGTCCTAGCAGAGTAGATGCAGCCAAAGGTTGCCAGAATGTATTTATTTTTAATGGAAGACTAGATTCCTCTACATCAGTCTGAAGCCCTTAACAGTTTGTAACACAAATTTGACAGTCACAAAATCAACATGTTATTGTTTGTTATGTTTGTAGAGGTGGGACAATTGACAATTTAGTGAGTCAGATCAGCAGAGTGCAAATAGCGAAAGAGAAATTTCTCCTTGAACCATATATCTGAGCAAGAGAGGTAATTATATGTGTCTCTCATTCCAGCCTCAACTTCTGCAGAGCCACTGAGGCCCCATCTGTTACACTAACTCTTGGAACCTGGATATCCTCCCTCATACTTGATGAGATAGCTCCTTGCTGATTTTTGGCTTTTTATCACCTTCTGCAAGTTTGGTCTTGACAAACTACATAAGATCAGCACCTCACTTGTTTCTCTAAAGCAAATGTAAACAACTGTTTCAAACAAATTTGCTTTCTTTTGGTGGGACCTAATGGGGTGCCTTGTAAGATGAGGACCTTCATTTGCTGACCTCGTGTGAAACAGGGCAGAGTTGTGTTTTCACCTTTTCAACTCTTTCCACCCTCCTCTGAGATCCTTTGAGTACTTTGAAATCTATATGGTATTTACAAGTGATAGAATAACAATTCCCCAGTTAGAAGGGGAATTCTGTTTAGAAACCTGCCATTAACATTATTATAAAGAATGTTTCCAAAAGTGCTGAAATGAGATATAAAATGACTCTAGGATGGAAAAATGTCATGCAGCAATATTTTAAAATCACTTGTTTTTTAAGATTGAGAGGTGACTGACAGTACCTTCATAGAGGTAAAATACTTGGTGCTAAATGATTCTTTAGATTATCAGAAAAATGTGTAACAAAAAGCAGTAGTTGGAATTAAAAACCAGCCAACCAGTCATATATTTTTAAAGCTAGAGGTGACTGTCATAGAATAAACTTTCAAGGAGAAGCAGTAGATTCTCTGTTGCTTAATGCTTTGCAAGTAAGACTGGCTGCATTTCCATGGGGTATACTTCAAGTGAGTAAAATTGCTGAATTCAATACAGAAATAGGTGGATTAAATAAAGTGGCCTCTGTTAGGTACTCAGATAAAATGAACTAGGTTCTTTCTGGCCTTAAAACGAGTGAGCCTGTGAGAAGCAAGAAGAAGCCATTGCTGGATTTATTAAATCCACTTCTGTTCTGGTTAGAAGCATGAGCTTATGAAGCCGTACTGCTCATACCAGAAACATTGTTCACTTCTTTGGCCATCCGAGAAGTCAGGATACAGCCTGGAAATAAAGTGCTCTCCAGAACAGTGTGCCATACTGGCAATACCCAGCCACCTCCACCTGTTTTATGGAGCATGGATGAGTTTCTCCAGCAGAAGCCAGAGAAAGCAAACAGAGCCACAAAGCCACCAACACATACGCTTATCAGCCCAGCCTCCAGAGTTTAGCTTGTCATATACTGCATTGCAACAGTAAAGATAATCTGATATTAGATTATTTAAGACAGTTAATGTGATCAAGTAATCAGGTGGATTGTTGCATGCTTATGGTTATATACCTACTTGTAAATAATTGAATGTGTTTAATTTAAATAGCACAGTGGTGACATTAAAGATTGTGCAATGTAGAAGCTGGAGAAACAGTCTTATTTGACTTCGTCTGCTAGAAGCTGATATCCTTGGTTTTACCTCTAATTGTTTCTTGGTATATTTTGTTATCCCCTCAGTTTGTTTTAATTTTGACTCATTTACTATTTGGCTCCGATCCAGTAGCAGTACAGCAGATGTTGCTGTGTTGTTACTTACTAAAACCTTGACTGGAGAATCACTATTTGCCAATTTCTAGTAGCTTTCACTTCTGTCAATATAATAAGCAGTAGGTAGACCCTTACAGAAGTATCATGCAGAATGAGAATCAGTTGTGTCTGGCAGTTACAGTAAGAATCTGGGTAATGTGCCATCTGGGTAATAAAAGGCATCCAGACCTTTGTGTTACTTTTATACAAAAATCTGGAAAAAGCAATTAAATTTATGTAATTACAGCCAAAGAGCTACAGTCCATCATCTGAAGTGCCAGCAGGAACTGGAGGGGAGACACAAGTAGGGTTGGTCATGGATTGAGCAGAGACGAATGGCTGCTAGATCTGCAAGGGGTAAATGTGAGGAAGGAAAAGGGTGTGACATGGGGCAGAGCCTCTGTGTGGCAGGCAGACGGTTAAATGTGTTTGTGGATTCAAGTAGAATGTTTGAACTACCTGGTATGACGTGCTCAGTACAGGGTTACCAGGTGACATGATGTAGCCAAAAGGACTGTTTTCTGAACTGTAAGCTAACACCAAATGCTATGCCTTTTTTTACGTACATGTCTGTGTTTTTCATATTTTAATCATCATAGTATCTGTTTAAGATCCTCTTAATCTGTGCTTACTACATGCCTCCTCCCCACCTCCACAAATTCATCGTAAATGCCTTGAGATTACTTGGAAAGACTCCTTTTGACTTCAGAAAGGTTGGATATGGCTTCTTCTTAAATTTTAAGAAGACTAAAATTTAATTGACTAAAATACTAGTCATTGGCTACCATTTTGTGTTAGATTTAATCAGTACTATTCAAGAGGAGACCCTGGGGACGTGTATTTTCTTGTATTGTTTCTTCAGACTTTGCTGTTGTCCTAAGTATATGCTTTAGCGGACAATAGAAGTTTAGCAAGAGAAAGAATGGTTCAGTATTTTACCCAGCACTTGGGAGCTTCACGTTCACTTCTCAGATCTGCCAGAAATTCCCCTGGTAGTTTTGAGTAAGTTATTCAGTCACTTTTCCCCTCAGTCCCTAGTTTGTGAAATGTTTGTGAAATAGCACTCTATTAAGTCACAATTCCCTGGTTTGTAAGAAGGCTAGAGTGTTCAGGACTAGGAGTTTCTTCAACACTACAATACTGTGAGCTACTTGCTCAAAATAGATACAAGGAACTAAACCATAGGAAGTGTGCATCACCAACCCTGCAAGACCTTGTCATTAGCAACAGTGCTTCATGGCACAACGCATGCGTGAAGCTTGGTGTACAAGCCAAGCTGTACCAATGATGAAGCATTTCTGACAACAGTCTTTGAGGCTGACATATTCCTGGCATGAATTTAAACAACATGGGCCACACTGATTTTAGGACTCTGTTATTGAAACACAATTATTTTATTTTACCCCTGGCAGTATTCTTTTAGGAATAGTTTGTAATTTTTCTTAGTTATGTTATAAGCAGCTTTGGTTGTTCCTCTATTTCAGCATTTTCCTTTTGTGTGCTTGCAAGCCTGGTCAACAAGTAGTGGTAATGGAGGGTCCACAATACTGTTTACCTCTCGTTTGCCAGGCTGCTCTGACTATCGTACAGGAAGCAGAAGTATTTGATTGCTTTCTGGTTGCTTCCTTTCTGGAGCTGCTGAGCATGCCTGAAGGATTAGCTGTAGCTAGGGGATGTGTCAAGCTTCAGCTGACTGTTTAGGTTGCTATTTTGTTTAATGTGCTCCTGATGTGTCTCATGGGGGTGTCCAGTGACACCATCCACCCTGCTGTGCATTTGGGAACCACGAACTGCCCCAGCTCTTACAGAGGCCTTTCTACTTGACACTCCCATGTTGCAGAGCCACAAGTAAGATTCACTGCTCAATTCCTTTCACTGACCACCAAGGACTTGTAGCAAAGGTGGGGTCAGTGGAAAGGAACAGGAGGGAGGAAGCATGTGAAGCAAAAATTGCATCTCTGGAGTAGTAGCTTTAAAGTCTGTAAGCAGATTTCATCCCATGTAACACAGGGTTGCCAACAGCCATCTCCAGAGGCTTGATTTAGCTAGAAAACCTGAGCAAAGCCAGGAGGCCCGCCCTTACAAGCCTTCTCTTGGGTCACAGTGGCAGGATCTGTGGCTTTTCTCCATCATCTCCCTATCAGCTACACTCTCCCTCACCATGAGTTTACAAGCCTGGTCCAAAACCAACTCAGCTCAACAGCACACTGAGATTTGGCATGGGCTGGGGGAAGAGAAGGGGACATGACCTCTTCCTGTGGGTATTCTGGCAGCATTTTCTTTAAGTCTTATCTTCTCCACGGTTGGAGACAGGGACTTGCTATTTGGGAGTACTTGGATCTAGGCTCTGTTTCAGAAATGTGGCATTTGTCATTCTCCTGAAGATCCGCATCCACTTCAAGTTAGAAGTATTGTTATCATTAACTAGAGCTAAAATAAAAATTTATAGCTTTTATTATGAGAATTAGAGTCAGATCAACATGATTCTGGCAGAGTTAGAGGACAACTGTAGCTGAAGTGCTGACCTACATAAAGAAAAAGAACAAACTGAATATTTTCACTTGGTGTTGGTGACAGTAGAGAAGCAACCTTGCCTGCGTTAAGCCATATGCCAGGTTCCATAGCTTAGAAGTTCTACATATTGGCAAGCAAACAGAAGTCAAAACACTTTTAGAACTTAGCAAATGTCTACTTACAGCTTTACAGAATCTCTAGAAATGTATAATTGTAATAACAAGTGGAATATGAATGAAAATGGACTAAAATTAAATTTCTAAAAACACTAGTGCACACCCAGTAACAATTTGGGACAAATTTTTGTTTCTCTTAGGAAAACATTCTGAATTCCTATATTATATATCAAAGTAGCGTGTATTTTTACTAATACCCAGGCAATTCAATGTATATGAAATTGTAAATAATTGTTTCTACATGATGCTTTTAATATGAATCCCATCAGTCCCATTGAATTTATCTAACTGTTTACTGTTGTCAAGTGAGTGGCTGACTGGCCTGTGGACTTACTGTATTGACTCGGTATGGAACCATGCCTTTTCCTTGCTATAAGACAGAACTGGATACAGAAACGTCTCCTTTTCTCGGACAGGCACAGACTGGCTGCTTGGTCAGCAGCCAGCTGTCTGACTACGTATGTGAGCTGTAGTTTAGTTAATGCACAATAGATAGCTTCTGTTTGCATTAGAAACTGAAAGAGAACTGATCTGCTCACAGGATAGAGTATCAATTGGAACCAGTTTGTTACTCTGGAATTAAAAGACTATGATTGGAAGCCTTTGGGAAAAAAAAAATAACCTGATTTAAACATCACGTTCTAACTTGAACACTGAAAAAGAAAAATGTTTTCATGTGGAACTAACAGAGCTGCCGCAAAGGCAATCAGCACCATTAGGATCTACACAGCCACAGTAACTGAACATGCCTTTGGTTCCTGAGTTGATGGAACTAGTGCCACAAGTCACAGGTTGCTTTTGCTGTTGACCAGCTGCCTGCTGAGAAGGGACGGGTTTACTCACACTGCTGTCATACTCCATAAGCATTTGGGAAACTCCATGAGAAGGGTGAGAAAGATCCTACTTAATCTACAGGCATGGGATAGAGGCTGTTCAGCCATTTGGTGGAGATCAAGTATATTCAGCCTGCTGGGAGGGACTAGGCCATACTCATTACAAACAGATGCTTGGAGAATTAGCTGATAAATTTTTAAAAGTTTCTAAAAACCATACAAGTCATCTAAAGTGTGAAACTGGGACACATTTCACTATATTTCAGTGGGGATTGGCATCAGGATAGATCAATGCCAAGTGAAAACTGCCAGCTCTGAAACATGGAATTTTTCTTCTATTTAACAAACTAGTTTTAAGAATTTTCTATGAGGGAAAAGACATTCATTTTTCCCCTCACCTCATCCTCAGAAAGGCTAATATCTTTCTCTGAATGAAGTTTTGAATTATTTTATTTTAAATCAACATATTTTATCTAAAATATTTTGTTTTTCCTAAAACAGGAGGGAAATGTTTTTTTTTTCCCATATAAGTTATGTCCACCACAGTGATGAACATTTCACCTATTCTTTTAATCAGTCTTAGGCAAATACCAAGCAAGGAAAAAACAGAAAAGAAGAAAACAGGGAAGCATCAGCAAAATTAATCAGAGGCATTATATTATTGGCAGTGCTTGTAATGGCTTCTAGAATAGTGGAAACAAGCTCAGTCTATCCCCTTTTCTACTACACTTGTTTTATTTTACTTAGGCAAACCAATTTTCTTTATCTGTGTTATATGAACTTTTTCACAGAGAAGAGATACTCATAGGAACACAGTAGTAACTGTGGATTGTTTTTCCCTGTAAAGAAAAAAAAAAGACGTTGACTGATGTTGTCCTTTTTTTTCCAATCTAACCTATATTTTTTCTCAAAATATTTGGAAAGAAATTTGCTTCTTTGTTAGAAGTTGAAAGCAAAATATGTAAAAATATCATGCTGATGTATACCCAAGCTTGAGCAACTGGTGCCACAATTATTCCTTCCTCTGCCATCCCACAAGCTTAGCTTTCACTAGGCTTGGCCTGCCTAATCACATTGGTCTGGCACAGCCTGGGCTAAATGTCCCACTTTTCTCTGAGCATTACTGGCATATGTCAAAGAACTCATGGGGGAACTTCTGGAGGATCAGACTCTGTCATAACAACTTGTCGAGGGATCTTTCCATGGAGACGTGCCTCCCCATTGGCTTCTTCCCAGCAATCAAGGAATGCTAAAATATATCAAGACCAGTAAACTGCATGTGGGGGAAAAAAACACTCCTGAAATGCACCAGGTGTTCTGACGAAGCCAGTGAACTGCATTAGGTCTGTACAAAAAAAAAAAGAATAATAGCATCTAATCATCATCATCAGAACAGCTCCAGTAGAAGTCAGCAGACAAAGGAGTGTTAAATTAGGTCGTATAACAATGGTACAAGAAGTTTGCCAGGAGGTTTAACTGGAAAAATGCCTTTCCACTTTCAGGCACTCCCCATAATGGCAAGAGCAAAAAGGAATTCAATTCCAAAACTGAAAAAAAAATAAGGGAAATAACATTCTATCTGTGCTGGCAGTTGGCTAACATTGTTATGCCATGTAACTATGTGGTTTCTCTGTTCTGGTAACCCCTGCCTGGGCATGGCCTATATAGAAATATTTGTTGATCTCATGAGCCATTCCCAGGAGATGGCAAACATGACTAAAAACCTGGAAGACAAGACACATGCTACGGAATAAGAACTAAAAAAGTGGAGGGTCATTGAAATGCTGTCAAGAGAATATCTATGCAGTGACTGTGCGAGAAAAAGGACATGAAGAAAAGATGCAGAACATGATCACAGCACCTTTTTGCTCCAGTTCCTCCATAGCCGCTGTTACTGTGCAGGGAATCTTTTGTAATCTCACACAGCTGAGGGGAGAGTCAGTTGTCTCACTGGTCCCAGCCCCAAGACAAGGAGACCAGTAATGGTCCCTCTGGCATACAACTACCATTATGCATTACACACGTACCATAGCACTTTAGTAAGCTGTACAATAGTTTGCTTGGCTCAGGGTTGACATTGTCTTGCTATTTATGAAATCAATAAAAGCTTTTTGTTTCTTGAGCATATGTTCTTGGTTAAAAGGTTTATTGAAACACACTTGTCCTTCATAAAACATGTGGATGTCTTTTGTGACGGACAGTCACATTTTTAATGTCACAGGAGGCCATATTCAGTTACTAATACCATAGCATATTAACAACACATGTACAGCAGCTTCAGAATTGATAATGTGCCATAGCAATCTATTCAAGTTCATTAACAGAGTGGGAGGCTTTTTGTGAATTGATGCTTGAAGAAGTACCAGGTGCCCCTGCACCCTGCTTTTGAAGATAAAAGTGTCTCCACACACTTGCCCAACTGATGGAGGCACTGAGCAGTCACCTCACATTCTCTCCCTCTGTACTCTGCTAGGAAGAGCTTTCTGCTATTCTGCCACCCACTGAATAGGCATTTGTCTTTAGAAACTTATAAAACACAATATGCATTGCTAATGCAAGGCAGAAATTTCTGAAATGCTTTAAGCCATGCCCTGACATGTTTCCATCTTCTCTTCCCTCTTCCAGAATTCATGGTCATTCCTCAAACATTGGTACTGTAGCTCAGATCTTTTTCTCCCGTTTCCACTTAGTGAAAAGCCTATGACCTTGAGAGCAGATAAAATCAGAGTTCTCCAAACACCAGTAGATACTATTTAATGCCTACAATATGGGGCTGTGGAAAGTGAGGGGATGTAGTATTATGTGACCAAACGAGTTTTGAAATATCTTGGCACTGGAGACTGTTCCAGTACTTTTTAGACCATGAAGCTTAAAGCAATTCAGGGGGAGAAATACAGAAACATGTTTTCAGGTTCAGTTCAACATTTCAACAACACTGAAGCAAATTAAGAGAAAAAAAAATAGTCAATGTAAGTCAATTATGCATTTCAAAAGAATGTTTTCATTTAAAATCTGGAAAAAAATTAGTATTAATACTAAAACCGCTTAAATCTACAAAGCATAAGCTAATTTGTCCTGCAACTTTAAAAATAAAATCCTATTTTGCCAAGTTTTTATTTTGTTGAAAAAGCCATGAATCAATTATTTGTATAGCTCTATCTGAGGCTGCCTGCTGTATGACATTTCCTGTTCTCTTTGTTTCAGTTTTAACACCTTTTTTGTACTTTCATACACTCGATCTCACTATCTCTGTCTCATTCTGCACCTTTCCTTTTAGATTTAAAAAAAAAAAATTGTACTTAGTTTGAATCTAGCAGTGAAAGATGATAAGAAGAAGATACTTTATATGGATGTGTTTGTTTGTTTGCTTGGACAGCAGAGATAACATTCTCAGCTATGTTCTTTAACAGCAGTTCCTGAGCCAAAATTCAGTGTCAAAAAGCAACAGAAAAGTTGGCATTGAAAATTAATTCTACATTACCAAAAGCAAGTTTTAAAAACACAGCATCCTGCTCTGTAATATATTATTGTATTAAATAACTTCAGCCGGTGTGGGTTGTTGATTTTATGTCATAAGCTTTTGAGACATGATGAAAGCACACTAAACATTTAGAGACAAACATATTACCATTGATTTATTAATTTTAAAATGTGGATCAGTTGACGAATGATCATTTTCTCTTTCTCAGTGCAAAACTGAGAACAAACTGTAGCAGATCTAAGCACCTTCTGTGTTTTGTTAGCACAATTATGTTCAAAGCTTTGTCTTCATTTCCTACAGGCCAAGTTATATATACACTCAGCCATGGTGTCACTGCATTTCAATTTCTGTCAGTAGTACAAACAATTGAACATCACCACATTCTTGCACTTCTCTATGTGGAAGAAAGAAAAGCAGATTTGGCAGTTGAGGAATATTGCAGGAGAAAGGTTCACAAGATAATAAAAGCTGGATGAAAACCAGGACAGTCAGTGTGCCAAAAAAGTAATCTAAATTGTTTTTATTTCAAATGTGTTTTAAATTTAATAGCAATTTCTGGGCAGAATTTCTTTGTTGTATGTAACAGTGGCTAGTAATTGGGAGTTTTACTTTGCAAAAATAAACTTGGGTTTACTCTGGGTTTGCGAAGACTTTTTGCTTACCATAGCACTGACAGTGTGGACTGAATAGGGTTTCCTTTGATATTTTTCTATGTTCTTTGCTTATTTGAAAAGTGTCAAAGAAATTGTTATTTCTTCAGTGACCAGCATCTAGTGGTCACTGTTCCAAGTCAAATGTTAAACAAACTCCTCCACCACACAGAAGTTTAATTCTTCTAATTACATTTATTTCTGTGATGTGTGTGGTAGGATGCTGAAGTAAGGTTTGGGAAGACTTCCTAGCTCCAGCACATGCTAAACGTAGGGTGACTTTGCATCTTTTGTTTGTTTCTGAAATGAAAGTGCTTTAAAAATTATTTTCTTTTGGACTCTAGAAAACTCTGTGAAAGTCTGACCTGAGTCCAGCAAGGATACCTGTGAAGGAGGAGGCATCGGTGTACTTCAGCTTCATATTCCTGTTGCGTGGAGTAGTGACTCATGAGATACATGTACCTACAACATGCTGGCTTCTGTGGAAACCCTGCTGACTCTCTTTCTGTGAGCCTCTCCACTGGTGGCCTTTCCAGGGGGCTGTGGGGTTCCAAGGCTGACAAGGCCTGAGGTGCAAGGACAGATGTGGGATAATGCAGTGACCACAGCCCTCCATGCTGACCAGTGGATACTGGGGACATCTGGATCTGGGGCACCCTGACAGCTGAGCTGTCCTAGACCCATGTGGCTTTACTCCCCTTTGATGAGAGTGTTTTAAAGTCAATATTCCTTCCCATGTCAGAAGGAAACAGGTTCCCTCCACAAAAAAAAATAAATTAACTCTTTCTGGTCATCACTATTAAAGATGTTGAAAGGAGTGTAGGAAAGCAACATGCCATAGTGCCACTGGATGCCAGTGAGAAGCGGGTACCTAACCACTTGAGGTGCCTTGGAAAATCCTGGACAATTATGAACTCAAGCAACACTCAGCTGTCATCACACATTCCAGCAAAGGCTGCACGTCTCTCATTTGTAGGCTCCAGACTGTCTCTAACAATTTATGTCTCTCTTTTTAGCATGGGAACTGTGCTGCTTCAAGGAATGACACATTTCTGGTGCATTACAAAGCAAAACCCTTGCTGCTTTGAAAGCGCCCGTGGACTGCAATGTGGGACCAACAGATCCCACTGAAAATAGGTTCATACTCTGGGTGTCAAAATGTTGCCGAGGACTGGGCTTCCTGTTCAAACTTTTGCTATATTCCCTGGTTTGCATTTTGCCACTCATTTTTTCCATTCTTCTGCTGCTAGCTATTTTTCATGAATATCTAGTCAGCAGGAACCCAGCCTGCTTCAACTTTACAAGAATTTTGACAATTGAAATTCACCCCATCATGTGTTTCAAAGCAAATTTCAACAATTCTTCATCTATTCCTAGCTGTGAATTGCTGAGACATCTGACCCAAATTATGGCTTCAGCTGGCGAGAACAGGAATTTGTTCAATGCAAATCTATTGCTTCCAAGGAGTTTCTTTCATCCTTTCAATGCTTTTAAATGCAAGTTTGAAGACCAGATTGGTAAGAACTCTTTGTTATCGCTTATTGCCAATTAAAGACTGTGATTTCCTCCTCTATTTTCAAAACAAATGGAAAGTTAATTTCCCTGAAATTTTATTTTTAAATGGGAATATATCAATTCTGATGCAAAATTTCAAAAGACTAATACTGGAATGGCTTAAAAGGAAAATGGAAGATTGCAGCCCAATTCTCTCAATTTATTCTTGACCTCCTCATCTCCCTTTCATTGCAATTTTCTTTTAATATCAGAAATGCTCTTATAAGGTGGTTTCTATGTCTTTGGAAACACTTTTTGCTTCCTTTCCTGATTTTTATTCTAGATTTTGTTTATTAATTTAGACTTTGACATTTTATCCTAAAGGAGAATGAAAACAAGACTCAAAATGGAAGGATTTGTCTCGGGATTGAATGAATTTCTTTCACCAGCTAAGAATTTGATCACAGCTGAGTCATCCCAGTGACAGGTTTTTATCACACATCAGATTCCAAAGCACTGGCTGCAGTTCATCACCATCTCCAGACAGATGCACTATCTTCATCTCAGGCTGTCTGAACCTGGGCTAGTACCCATCTGCCATCCTGAGGAAATGTAGTGAGGCCCCTCTAGGCAGATGAAGTGCAGTTGTACTCATCACCGATTTCAACTCTAGGGTGCCTTCTGCCAGCCATTCCCTAGGATGTGAAACCCCATATTCAAGCTCTCCCAGGTACTGAAACTAGTGGCACAGGTCACTCAGTGTCCTTCTTGCCTAGTCTCATTTCTTGGAGATCTACCTATGCATGGGAACTCACATCTCATCTCCGATTTCCTCCAGCATAACAGAGTGAAAAAGGATGCAAGGCAGGTGCAGCAAAGGATGCCTTAGCCACTTTAATATCCTAGGAAATTATACACAAAAGTATCCTCAGCTGTGACATCCCCACAGCTGGTCTCATTCCTTCCTGTAAGTCTGAGACAGCAAACGCAGCAAGAGCTGTGATGAAGACCTCACTGTACTGTAAAGCCCCACTTACATGTCCTGGGGATATGAACAAGCTCGCTGAAAAGTAAACACAGTTCTGCAAGGACTGTTCAGGCCCTCAGGGTCTGACTGTCTCCTGCATCTCTTTATTTTTCGCATCGCAGTGTCTCAATAGTTTGTCCTTAGTTTCCATGGAAGACTTCACGTCTTGCTCAAACAGTGTGCTTTGTGACAACGAACAACTCTTAACAACACCTTGTAAAGCCTGGTAAAACCAATACTGAGAGATGCACATCATTAGCTGTCCTGCCAGCAGTAGCCTTAGGAAAAGACTTGATCAAGCTGCCACAAATACTAATGTAAACAGAGCAGGGGCTGCCACAGTGTGCAGCCAGAGTGAGCAGAGTTGCTGGGATATCCCCCTTTGCCCAGAGTAACATGAGCATTGGCATGTTCTTCGTTCTGTGCCCTCTTCAAGTCAGGATATCATTTGAGGTTAGAGGAAACCAGAAAGTACAGGAAGGTTGGGATGCAGGCCTCTAAACGTAGTTGTCTACTGCCATTTTACACATAGGTCCTACATGGGCTTGTGCACAGCAAATAGACATAGGGGTTTATGTATCTCTCTCCCTCTCCAGCGTGCCTGTAGGTCCTATTTGGCTTTAATCCATCAGCAGAATCCATCTGCACCGAACTCAAGCTACATGCCACCCCTTGGGCTTTCACAGCGGGAGTCCTCCACCAGTAATAATGGCCTCCTGACACCAGATCAGGCATTCATCAGTGCTCTCCCTGCCTGTATGGGATCAAACCTTTCCACATCATGGCTTATCTGCCAACAATCATCATCCAAACAACAAATACAGGTCGTGGCTGGCACAAGGGATGGTATTTGGTGATACCACTTGCATTTCTCTCTCTCCAACCCACCTCAGTGCTTCTGAGTGCCTGCTTTGAAGTGTGTGGTTGTTCTCAAAACTACTTCAGAAAAACAGTTACACTAGGCATGGATTTAAGAGCTATTAATTTACTTGTAGCTGCAATGATAAAATTAGCTCAAGCAAATCCTTGTACTAATATGTCAGCATTGTGTTGTAGCCCACAACTGGCTCTATATCTTACCTAGATCTGTAAGGCAAATTTCCAGCATGTTATTTAGGAGTGAAGGAATTGCCACATGGAAGAAGGTCCAGAGTCCCTTGGCCTCCAAGAGCAGCTGATGATGGTTGCATCAGAGAAACCCTGCAACTGGAACTCCTCATACCCACCCAAGGGCTTCTCTTGACACATGAGATGAAAGAGGTCTGATTTTAACGGCAAGGCCCAAGGATGCTGCTTTAGAAACTTCTCTCATGATTGATGTTAATGATAGTATTCTCCACATGTGTCCACTCAGTGTCTAATTTCTGCATGAGTTGTTGGTCTGAGTGACAAATGTCTTGGCAGAAGGTTACAACTCCAAGCTTAGGAGCAAGGAGCCAAGAATGCATTTGTTCTCACCATGCCCTGAGGAGGATAAGCTCAGTTGGTTCTTTTTGGATTAATCTGAAGATGGGATAGGGATGATATTTGTTTCTGGATTTTACCTTGTCTTACTTGTCCGATCAATGTATTGTGGGACATGTCTCTATACCTAGAGCCTGGCAACTGGCAATGACATGGGCTGAAGAGAATTATAGCTGCTGTGCGTGTTAGGTCGGTGATGATGCTGGCGATTTGTTACTATCAACCATTTTAGTTTCAGTAGTTTGTCTGAGGCTGGGCAATTGGTTCTATTTTTAGTCTCTGTAAAAAGTGTCTTGTGAACAATTCAAAAATGTGGGTCTTTGCAGGTATGTCTCTTTAGAGAGACTCTTCTTTTCATAGTGCATGTTCCAAGAGAAGACAGATTTCTATTTTGTGCCAGAGATGCACTTGGGTAAAGACAATTACACTGACTGCTTTACTGAGTAGGGAAGGGATTTTCTTAGTCGTGGTGCAGAGATGGAAGCTCTGGCTTGTTTTGATTTCTGTTCAGGAAGTTATTCCAGCTTGTTTATTGCTGGTTTGAGTTCATCTTTTGATCAACACAATCTTTTCTTTAATTAATGTTTGTGTTTCTTCCATTGGAGTAATTTGTTCTTTTGGCAAATGGTTTAATGACTGACCTTTTATTCTGGGCTCCCCCAGAGATTTGAAACAGTCTTAACTAGATGTTACATGGGAAACAGTTGGAACTGCATCCTTTCTGCTCAGTGATTTAGTCTTGACTGATATCTGGGGACATTTCCACCCTGAGGAGAGATAATACATTTCAAAGAGTTTTAGTGCCACTCCCGTTGTGGCCCATTGGACAGGTTTTAAGAAAATCATAGATAATTTATTTTCTGTCTTTGTTTTCTCTAACAGAACTGTAGATAAGAGTTTGAGCTGGTACTTGATAGCTCATGTTTTCTTTCAAACCTTTTTGTCCCATGACTTTCTAAGACTCACTTTATATAAAACATGTAATTGTAGTACTGTTGGCATTTCTCCAAAAGATATATGTTTGCTTTGAGGGATGACTTTTTCTCCATTTAAGCAGTGCTAGGAAGTAGGAAAGGGAATATTATTTTTCTGTAAGCAACACATAGACTAGACAGCCCTGGGTTTTTGCCACCATGTGGAAAAGCTCTGGGATCCACAGAGCTAAGAAAAAATACTTTTTATGCAACCTTAGGGACTACCAAGCATACAAACCAGAAAAAAAACAGTCTTACAGGAGGTGTGGGATGACAAAGTTAGGAGTAAGTGGTCTGGGCTTGGCTCCTGACCCCCCCAGATTTCTGCCCCGTCTCTCTTCTGCCTTGCTCTGGGCTAAAGTGTGGGACACAGAGGGCAAATAGCAGTGTCAAGGACCTAAGGGAGATCAGCTCTTCTTTTGCAGAATGTGCGTGAACTGGTGACTCACCAGACATTATCGAGCTTCTCATAGTATCTCAGCTTTGGGCCTGTAAGGATTGGACTGGAGTTGATTCTCTCTGCATTAACTTTGACTCAAGCAGCTGCGTTCCCAGGATGGCACCCTGCACTAGTGGTTTGCCACTTGAGTTTCACAAGATCTGTTAGTCTCTTTTTTTCAGACCATATGAAAGAGACTTGGGGAGAAGTTTTGCCACTTAGTTATCACCAAGCCTTTATCCTGAGGCTTAAAAAGAGATAGACGAACCTCTGGGGGATGAAGTAGTGAAGGGTATTGTCCCTTCTCGGGTTGTCATCTTTAGGCAAAGAATTTGGTAAATAGACTGCAAACTGTGTGTGGCTTGGCTACAAACCCTCATCATTCCTCCTTTGTTCTCAGCTGAGTTTTCTCTCTAGAGCATGCAACCTTTTCCTAAAACATATGTGGTTCTTCCACAGGGTTGATTTATGTTGATGAGGGATGTGTTTTGATTATGGGGATTGAGGATTCTTGGTCTGTATTCCAGGTTCTTTTGGAGTAAAGGCTGCATTTGTCTCCTGTGTTCTTGTTGTATAACGCCTGGGAAATGAGACAGGGTTTGGCCCCCATTGAGTTATTACAGTCTCTTTGTAACTGAGTCTTGGTTAGGAATATCGTGAAATTGTCTTTCTGGCCTTTTCATATTGCTTGTTTTAGGCTGCACCTGAGTGAACAAAAGTATCTGAAGCAGGTATCTGAATTCGCTATCAGCTACAAGGGAGAAAGTTTTCACTCTATGATGGAAAAGAATGAGTTATTAATTATTCAGATCTAAAATTGGAGAACATAGTGCATAACTTTCAAAAGTGTAGAATGGAGACAGGAAATTATCAACTGACCAAAGGACATTTTCTCTGAAAAAATCCTATGGAAAAAATTGAACAAACTGTATCTGGAAGACAAGACAAATATCAACTAAGATATATTTGTCAAGTATAAATAATGTTAAACCAATTTGCTTTCCCTCTGCAATAGGGGTAACAGGCCTTGTGGAAAGAGCTAGAGCAAAAGCAAGAGTTTCCACATTTCATTATTCTAGTCAGGCCTTCCTTAGCACTGTTCCATTTGATATTCTCATTATAATTTAGGGAAGCATGGTTTAGATGAGTGATATTCAGTCTTTTCTAATGTAGATTCATGAGGAAGCTTGCAGTCCTCCATAGTAAATTTTAATTACTGAAAATATGTCTATTTCTCTTTGCTACATTTCAGAAATCCATTAAAGGTAGCCCATAGCAAAGCCTAGAGACAGTAATTTCAAAACCACTGGTTTACCCAAAACTACTATAGGGCCACTACAAAACTGGTTGCACATGTGTGTGCAGAGTAGCCACTGGTGGTCCACTACTAAAATGCAAAACACCTAGACGTGGTTTCTTTGGAGTCTCTTCTAGGTTTAATCTGTCAGTAGGTAATGAGCCACAAGTACATAGGTCTCTAGAGTCACAAATCATAGCTGGGAATGCTATGAAGCATTCTCCAGAAAATTAACTGAGAGGATTAATAAGACAATTGAAGAAGCTGAGCTCATATCAACAGTGTTGTTCTGGTGGCAATAAAGCAAATACTGTTCTTGCAAAAGCAAGACTGTAGACTGCAAGATGTAAGAAATCACTGTTCTGTTTTACTCAGTGCTTGCTAATGACTCAGCTGGAATATTGCCTGTGCTGGTCTGGTTTACATCCCTGCAGATGGAGAAAGTCAAGAGAAGCTGCAAAAATTACTAGTGATCTAGAAAATATGACTTAAAAGAAAGATTGAATGAACTGGATTCTCAGACTAAAGGAAGAGAAGACTTAAGAAGTCATTAAGATCTTTTACCTCCTTAAATACATACAAGGTTACTGTACAATGGAAAGGAAGAATCTATTTCCAATATTCACAATGTAAAATAGTAGGCTTAAGTTACTGCAAAGGATATTCAAGATAAACATTAAGAAAAACATTGCAATATTAAGGGTTACAAAGTGGAACCTGTGGGTTCACCAGTGCTGCAGGTCTTTGAAACACAAGTCTTGTCAGGAAAGGGGCAAGTACACATGATGCAGCCTTCAGGAAATAGACTGACTGGTCTCAGAATTCACTTTACAGCCTTTATTTCTAGGAGCCTCTGAAGCTGTCCTATCTTAGTTAAGCTAAGATAACATCTGATAGTGGATTTCAGCCAGCACACCATTTCCAGTTTAAAGATACAGGATAATTTACAATGGGCAGTCCTTTATAGTACTGATTTATAGCACTGCAATCCGGTTTGTATATGATTTTACTTGAAAATGACATAGATGAGACTATTTATAAATACAGATTGTAGCTGTGACTTGTTTTGCACCTGGGTTGTGTTTCAGTTATGCCTTGAACTTTTTATTACTTAGTGCATTTTCACTGTTAAGGATCTGCTTGTAAATCATTAGGTACCTTGAAAATTCAGATTGGTATGGTCCATTTGAGTAACTTTTATAATCAACAAACTTTGTTGCCTCACTGTTGACACACTTCTGATTTTTTACCTATATGCTGAAGAGCACAAGCCCTACCACTCATTCCTGAGGGATGCCACTGATGTCCTTTCTCCATTGAGAAAACTTTGTTTTCTATTATTCAACCAGTTACTAATATATAAATTATCTTCCTTCTATCTCCCTGGTAATTTAATTCTTTTTTAAAAACTTCAAAGTAATCTAACACACGTCATGACTTTTCTCTACATGGTATGGGACTTTTCCCCACATACCACATTTATCTATGTGACTGCTTCTAGTCTTACCCTGTGCCATGTCCCTGAGTGGAAGTTAGGATTGCTATCTGTTTAATGGATTAAAAATCAGTGTCACATCTGTCATCTTCCATTCCTGTGGCACCACAGCTGAGGTATTATGTCTGGATGGATTATATATCCAAGTAGTAATTTTGTGACTTTAGATCTGACTTCTAGCTATATTCAGAACGCTGGCATGAATACCTTCTGGCCTGGCCAACCAGCTATTATCAGCTCTGAAGTCTCATTTATTCATTCTTTAGTTTGAGGAAGTTTCTTTGCCATAAAGAAAGGCTAAAGTCCAACACAGTGGACACCAAAGCTTTTCCACTAACCTTATTGCCATGGCCTGTTACCTGTCTTGCCTGCTTCTCTTGCTCCTTGATATCTTATCAGTCCCACAGACTTCTGGCTGGTTTCTGTTAGAGGTAAACATATCCTGCTGGATCTGACAGCTCAAGAGAGGTGAGGCTGCTACAGCTCCATGCCCCAGGTCAAACCATTAGTGAGGCTGAAAATGTATCTCCAGTGGTTACACCAAGTTACACCAAGTCACACCAAGTCATGTGCAATTCCAAACTGCTCTTTTACAGCCCCAGGCAACGACCCCACAGTCCAAAAGGATATCTGGAGAGCTGCTCCCGATGGTACTTTGTGGTGGGTTTCAAGCCTGGACAATGGGTCTGAGGCCCTCCTGAGACAGCCCTGAGAGGGGCCCAGAAAAATTGTTCCCTCATTCCTTGGGGATCCTTCATTTGGGTTCCCCACCTGCCCTTGTGCCTCTGTGCTCCTCTGGCATGTGGCGATGGGCCTTTGGTGGGCTGATGGCCCCTGTGATGGGCTTGGGAGAAGGTGGGGAGGGTGTTATAT
>VZZY01016733.1:157548-170642 GCA_013400335.1 Eurystomus gularis
CCCCCCCGGCCCTGTCTCTCTGCACTCCTTTGTGGGTGTGTGGATGAGCTTTTATTACATAACTTAAGAATTTCCTGCTTCTGATGTGTTTAAAAATATTTAATATTAGCTTTTACCTTTAGGGACTTGCTCTTTAAAATCTTTTACCTGGTCAAACTTTTTTTCTTGTTCTCACATTTAACTTGACAGACATCATGCTTTATTCCTTACTTGAAATAACCTATCTCCTTTTTTTTTTTTTGTAAACTTTTGTTAGCTTCTGCTGTTTAACCACACTGAATTCTTCAGATTATCAGGGGTCTTTCAGAGTTGTTAATCATTTTAGAGACACGTTTATTCTCAGCTTCTAAAATGGTGTCCTTAAGCAACATCTGTGATGCCTATAAGCATATTATCCGCAGTTTCTTTCTAATGTCTTATCAAACAGCTTCTTTATTTTTTATATTAATTTCTTTTTTTAAATGTTTTAAGTCATTATTGTGGGGTTTGTGTGTATTTTTGTCTTTTTTGTTCCTGCCATAAGGCTGATTTGGGTACATTATGATCCCTTGTATGGGGTACAGCTTAAATAGTTACCCGCTGAAGCATGTGCCCTGCTGCACTGCTCAGGGCTGAATCAAGAGCTGTGTCTTTGATGCAAGTCCTCTATGATCATGGCTACAGCATGACTTTAATCACTTTAGTTTGCACTGCCACTGAAGAGGGTGGTCTTGCCTTTCCTCCCTGCTGCTGTTCCTTCCCTCTGGATCAGGAAACAAATCCAGTAAAACTATGTGACACTTAACAGTGCCATTTAAAACCTGCTGTCTTCACTTCGGCACCAGTGTGTTAAGCAGGGAGTTGAGCTGTCAAAAACTGCAGCTCAGCTCCTTTTCAGGTTTGGCTGGGGCTGAAAGTGCTGCCAACAGCAAAGCTTTAAAAACAGGGCTTAGGCTCAGCTCTGGTCCAGGTTCCTGGTCCCAGCTTACTGCAGACCCCTTGGGCAATGTGTCCTTTGATCTGTCACTTGCCCTGCTTGAACAAGAGGGCCCATAACTGGCTTCTAAAAAAGCCAGAATAAAAGTAGAGAAAGTTTATCAGGAAGAGGTTTGGCATCTGTTGGAGATGCAGCCCTTAGCACCCTTCTGCAGTTGTCAGGGAAAAGCTTTGGCCTTTGCAGCTGGTAATTTTTTTGCAAAGAGAATGAGATAGAAAACATCACACTTCTTACCAGCTTTGCCAAAAGCACTTGAAAACAACTTCAAAGAAGGACACCCCCCTTCCATGCCCAGCGTGCAAAACATCCCTTTCTTGGGAGTTAAACCAGACCAATGAAATGGGGGAGAGACATCTTCTTTGATCATTTGTTGCTCAGACAAAGCTCCTCAGTAACAGTTTTTAGGTTAATTAAATGTTACTTTGTACTGACAACAGCTGAGCTTGTGTTCAAGCCTCAGAATTTATTTCTGTGGCTGAAAGCTTGCAGTCCCTCCTAGTCACAGCGTAAGACACAAGCCTTCCAGCTAAGTAACACACAAACACAACAGCAAACAATGTAGGAGACCTGCCTTCTTGGCTTAAGTATTGGTAGCGGGGGATGAGCTTCCCATGTCAGATAGTTGGTTGTTTTCACAAATTTAGAATCATGAATAATCATTGCATAACTCTCAAAATCCTTTTTTATTTTTTTTTCTTTAAGGGAAAGAAGCAGGCATTCAGTTTTTACAGACTTTCCCCTTTTTTTTTCTCCAACTGCTCCATGATAAAACTGGCTCAGTCAACTCACTTTCAAAGGAAGAAATGGGGATAGAAGAGAAAACAATCTTGTCTTCTTTCATGGTTAGGATTAAGAGGAATGAGTGGATTATATATGGAGGGCTCTGGTTGCTCTGTTACTTTCCCATTGCTTTCCCATGTTTGTATGTCAAGTTTTGCAAGGCCTAATGAAAGTACAAAAATCATGTTGTCACGGGAAAAAATGTTATTTCTATGAAGTGCTACTTATAGATTGTCTGAAATAGGGGAACACTTAAGACAAGGTCAGCTGTTATTTGGGCAGCCTCATCTTTACCTGTTCTTTGTTCTGAGCAGTGGTTTTAAAGATTTCAAAAGGATTCAGCTACAGGAATAAACTGAGCTTAAAAATACCTTGTAGTGCTATAAATGTCAAGCCCCTGTATTGACAAGCCTAACTGTAAATGCTACCCCTGGAAAAGCATTGCTTTCTATAGCTAGAGAAACCTCAGGTAGCGCCAGACACTGCAATGCCAATACTAACTAATGCCTGGCAATGTCTCCAGAATAGCTCCAATGCAGCCAGATCTGGGGAGGCTTAACTGACAAATGGACGTCAGGGTCTTAATTCCTCATATGTGCGTATGGTGAGGCACACACTAACTGATCTACCATATGCAGGGCAGTCCTATTCACAGAATTGCCAACTACACATGTCCAAAAATCACAAATCAGGCTCTTCCTTTATATAAAGGGGCTAGTTTTAAAATAATGACATTAAAAAAGAAAATAACCATGACCATTTTCTTGTTTTAAGCCTTTAATCAAAACCAAGTAACAATTTCCAGCTTCTCTCTAGCCCATGACAGCTAGAAACTGAATTATTACTTTTAATCAATTCTGAGATTGTCCTGTGTTCCCTGGACTGTGGGAGTCAGGGTTCTAAGGGACCCTCCAGTAGCATGATAATTGCAATTAAATGCCTTGGTTCCACAGAGCACACCCTTGGCAGCAGAAAGGCAGATCTGCTTATGAATTTCATTTTAAATAGCTATTGAATGAAATTCTCTTCTCCTTCAGTTATTTAAGTTTAGGAAACTGTGTGCCTCTCCAGGGATGGGCTCAGGCTCTCACACCAGAAAAGACAGTCCTGCTTCCAGCCTGACCAGTGAGGGTCACAGAAAACCATTACCGGGGTTTGTCCCCTCTGCAATGCAAGATTTCTGCTGTCTTTGCGCTCGGGAAGACACAAACAGCTGACAGTGCGGCTTCCGTGCAGGACCTTTTCCAATGGGGCCACTCTCTTTTAAAGTATCTGAGTGCTTTGCAACCCTTTTGAGCTGGTATTTCCAGAGCGAAGAACTGCAAGTCAGCTTTTAAATCACTGTGTGGGAAACGAGAGCCTGTCAATGTTGAGACTGCCACATAGAGACACTGAGCTTAGGACATCTATTTCAGCAGAGGCAAAGTGCCACTAGATTTTACCGTAAAGGGGATAGATGAAGGTAAAATGAATGCTGTGAGCACATGGCCAACCTCAATAACTCCTCAGTTGCAGAGCACCTGTGCCTTGTCTCGGTGAGGTTTCTACGAGGGCAGTTTTATTACAAGGTAATGATATTAAGTATCAGTCACAGGGTCAGGAGCCACTTCCTGTGGGCTGTGGTGGTACAAACACAGCTCTCCAAGCACAGAAGAGACCAGGTAGGAGGAAGTATGACTCAGAAGGACAGGGAGGCTCTAATCTGTGTCCCCAAAATTATTTTTGCTTTTC
The DNA here is from genome assembly GCA_013400335.1 of Eurystomus gularis. Taxonomy (NCBI): domain Eukaryota; kingdom Metazoa; phylum Chordata; class Aves; order Coraciiformes; family Coraciidae; genus Eurystomus; species Eurystomus gularis. The sequence goes on from VZZY01016733.1 coordinate 161,036, forward strand.
ATCTGAAGACTAGAGTGCAATGTGTAAGCAGACATGCCCTTTGTGCCCTGAGTGCACTCTCTCACCCTTCAGCTACAGGCTCTTCCTTGCTGATTCTCTCTGATGTGGGTTTGAAGATCCTCCAGCTGAGAAAGGCTTAAAACACATATGTCTCATTCCCTAAGCATGTGTTCAAATCAGTAATTTAAAATTTAAAATTTAAAATTTAGGCATTACCAAAAATGCTTTTTTTTTTTCTTAATTAAAGGATGTAATGAGCCTGGTTTTGTTCTGAAAAGGCAAGATGCCCTCAAGCAAGGACCCAGGTCTGGGTGCCCAAGGTCTGGAAAAGGGCACTAACTCTGGACCTTTCCTAATACATCTCCTCATGGCAAGCTGTAGAGGCTTCCTGACCCATGGTATGCCTGGTTTTAAATCCTCTTTAAAGGGTGCCAAAATTCCCTTGTCTCCTGTATCAAAGGTATGAGCTCCAGGTTCTGGCTTTCATGTCAGTAGCTCTGATCAACTGCTTCAGCTCATGGTCCCGTAACACACACAGGAGTTCAGAGACTGGACGTTAGGAGAATATTTTTCACAGAAAGAGTAGTCAGATACTGGAATAGGCTGCCCAGGGAGGTGGTTGAGTCACCATCCCTGGGTGTGTTTAAGGGTCATTTAGATGTGGTGTTGGGGGATATGGTTTAGGGGAGGTCTTTGTAGAGTAGGGTTGATGGTTGGACTCGATGATCCCAAGGGTCTTTTCCAACCTGAATGATTCTGTGAGACAGTTGTGCAGGCAGGGTATGATGGATCACAGATCCACTTTCCACACCTTTCATTCACAGGCCAGCACTCTGATGGCTTTCCCTCAACATCCACTGCACAGTGAGGATTGGCTTTGAAGCGGGCAGCCTGGAGCTATTACCTCTCACTGCTAGGGAATGATCATAGAGCATTTAAAAGGAAATAAATATGTTCTAGAGCCTTTAAAATCATCCCATTGAACTCCAATAGAAACAATGCTTCTGCTGTCAGATACTCCCTGATTAAAACACCACCAGAAAATACATCTGAACATGAAATGATACATTTTAATAGACAGCTATCACATAGTGAGAGCCTGATTAGTTTCCTTTTAAACAAATAATCTAAGACTTTTCCATACAGATTTACGAGGCTAACCTGACTTGGAAGTATCAAAAGAGAAAGCACTTTTTAAATGCAAACCAATCTTGTCTAAGGATTTAATTTTAGGACATTGTTTTTGTAGAAGATTTACTATTGCTAAGAAACCTTGTGTATTGTCATTCTAAATATAGATTCACTTACTGAAGGAATACTGAATACTCTGAATACTCTGTTCCGATCTTCAGGACAAAATAATATTTTTACTTCAGCATGAAACAATACTCAAACTTCAACCCCTTCATGGTTCAAGGCAAGACAATCATCGTGCCTGTAGCAGACAGAAAGAACTTTCTCTGCACCAGCATAGAATAATGTTTTCTTATTCCAGGATAAATATAAAATATGGTATTCCTCCTGAGGCTGAGTATTTGATGATGCTAAAAGAAAAAACCCAACGGATAAATGTTTATTTTGCCACAGAAAAAGTGTTGCTCTGTTCTCTGAGCACAACATCACATCCCAATAACATTTCAGATTCCCAGAGCAGTGTAACAACCCAGTCAAATTCCCAAAAAATACAAGGGGATTCACCACACAGGCCACCATAGGAGTGGGATCATACTCTGAAGATGGATAATTTTTCTTTTATTAGAAATTCCAGTGTAACTGTCTGTTGCAGGGCCTCTTCTGCCTTTTTAACTTTTCTGAATCTGATGCCTGCATGAGTAACATTGCTCCATGAGCAGCAGGACTGCTAAAACCTGGTTTCATGTGGATTCACCTCGCTACTTGAGCCATTCTGCAGACTTTTTAGAGGGTCTCCATCTCTCTCTCCTCCTCCTGCCTCTTCACCCGCAGTGCAGGCACACAGCCCTGCCTTTCCTTGCTGGGGCTGTGCTCGGCTTTCCCCCGCTGCCTTCTCTGGGTGATGCCCTCAGCACCCCAAGCCGCTGGGGCAGCTGGCAAAAGCTTCAGCCCATTGCAGCAGGCTGGATAAAAATAAAGTTGCTAGTCTGGTAGGAGAAGCAGTGATAGTGGTCCATCATCACAGAATCATAGAATGTTTTAGGCTGGAAGGGACCTCTAGAGGTCATCTAGTCCAACCTCCCTGCACAGTAAGGCCATCTACCTAGGTCAGGTTGCTCAGAGCCTCATCAAGCCTGACCTTGAATGACTCCAGGGATGGGGCCTCGACCACCTCATCATCATCCCTTCATCACCATCATCATCCTTCATCACCATCATCATCCCTTCAGGTGTTGTGCTGAGACAGGCACGCCTGGAGCCAGAATCTCCAACTCTGCCTTTCCACCAGGGATGCCCTTCCTCCTACCAGAGACCGATGCAGACATTGACATGGTGCCTTCCTTCAGCACAAGCCAGAGCCTGTGCGACTCTGTGAGGGATATTGCACTTTGTTCACAGGATTTTCTTTCTTAGAAATATATCACAACTATGGAAGGAGATAAATTGCTCATGCCATCAGTTCTGTCTGCAAACTCTCTCTCACTTCTTGGCAGTGGAATTTATTAGTGGTGCTTTGGCACCATCATGCACTCCCAGGATGAAAAGATCAGTTGTTTTAGTTGTTTCTCATGAATATACAATTTTAAATAAGTTTTCCACATAAATTAGAATTTTACACTCTTCAGTAGTGCCAGATGGACAAAGCCATCTGTCAGAGATTAACACTCATTAAAGGATCACATAATATTTTAAAAAAATAACAATAATGTAGCATTTCAAGAAAATTTTTGCTTTGTACATTGGCTGAACTAAACAATTGCATGTGAAGCTGCTCTTGGTTTCAAAAATCATCATTTATGGCTGCTTGTATAATATTTTACTGAATTGGAAACAAGAGATTGTTGGATGATTAGCCGTTTTTACAGCCTGCGGACATTTCAGAGGGTCTCTGATCTGGGATGATCCTGCAAATGCTGCAGAAGAAATTGGAGAGTGAGACAGCAGAGCCATCAAACAGCCACGGACAAGTCACAAGCAAATACGGGACTGTTGCAGAAAAGGGTGAAGCCCTGAATAAAGTGCCTTTTCCTTTGAATGGAGAACAAGAACCTGCATAAAAGTTAGCAATAACATTATTTAGCTGATGAGCATTGCTGTTATCCTGCAGGCTTCCTCCTGGAGATCTCATTTGTATTTTTCCTCCTCACTGTTTCACCACCAGCCCAAAGACTTGCAGCAAGGTAGCCCAAGCACAAGCCTTGCACCTCTCCCCCTTTGCACCAAGAGCTGAGGGAGAGGCTCTTTGGTCATGACAGCCCACACTGGGGCAATGCTTTTCACGCCATCACAGCCACCTCCTGCCTTGGGAACTGTTCTCCCCAGCCTCCCTTTGCAGCCATAGCCTGTTTTGCCACCCAAACAGCAGTGCCTGGAGGCTTGCAGAGGTTGTCCACCCAGCAGGGCGACAGCCAAGAGCATGCTGGTGCTGCAGCGATGAGTATGAACATAATTCGTAGTAATACAGAAAGGCAAAAGGTAAACCCCCAGGTCTCCAAAAGCTCAGCCTGCCTTTTCAGCATTAGTGGTGCAGGGTAATAGCTTCCTGGCAGGAACTTGTTAAAGGGGGGTTGGCTTGCCTAGTCTCTGCATTGTGTTATACTTCATGGCCACTGGAGATGGGACTTACTGAACCAGGTAGTCCTTTCCCTTCCCACACAGTGCCAATAATGACAGTGTTTAGTTGTTTGTTTTTTTTTCTGTTTCCACTAAAAGGGTCAAATATGGCTGGACAGCTGCAAGAACTGCCATCAAAAGACTGAGATTTCAGGGTACTAAAAAAAGAGAAAGTTATCTAAATGTATCTAAAAAGACCATTTAGATAAATTAAATGTTTTCAAACTGGTTGTGCCTAGTAAAATCCCCCACAGGTATTTCCACCAGTAACTCAGAGCTGGCTGAGGTTACCTGAAAGTTTGGGGAGGGTGACCAAGGTCATGCAAGACTGACCAAGGGCAAATGGAGTGTCTAGCTTTAGAAAGTGGGGACAGATGAGCAGGACAACTGGAGACCAACTGGCTTAACTTCAGTGACCAGAAAAACACTGTAAGAACAAATCAGACTACTTGCAAATACATAAAAGATGCCAAGCAGATGAGTGATGGCAAACACGTATTAATGAGGAACTAATATGAAACCCATTTCAGGTTCCTCTGTGAGAAGACAAAAGTGGAAACTGTCAATCTACAAAAGCAACAGATGTGCTTTGACTACAGTAAGGCTTTGGCATTTTCTCACAGGGCATGCTTATAAGGGGAGGTGTCCTGAGTCAATGTGATGCTATCTTCTTAAGAGAAGTTCAGAATTAGTTAGAAAACTTGTTTCAAAGAGTCACTGTCAGTAAATCTCCAGTCAAACTAGAAGGATGCATCAAGCATGGATTTCACTGAAGCCAGTCTGCGGTACTACACTGTATCTTCATTAACGCTTTGGATACTGAGGGTCTGAAGTACGATTAGTAAATTTGCAGATGATGGCTAGGGTGGAAGGACTTCCAGGATGCAGAAGGCAGGCTAGGAATTCAAAATGATCTAGCCAAACCAGAGAAACTATGTAAAAAAGAGAAGATGGTTTGCAAGAGAAAGTGCAAACCTGGTATGGGTTTCTGGATGAGCAGACATTTGAGAAGGCAAGACCTGGCTACACAGTTGTTCTGCTGAATGTAGGTGTCAGTGTGTGTCACAGTGCCTTGTTGCTGCAGGGAAAGGTGAGCATCATACTGGGTCGCTCCATATAGTGGTGGGATGTGTAAAAGCATGAAGCAATACTCCCTCCCTTTGGCAAGAGTCTGGCCTCAGCAGAAATGAGTCATTTGGGATGCTACAGTTTGAGGAAGCATTGACCAGCAGCCTGGAAGAAAGCAGAAAAAGCAACTAGTCATGGTGTAGGAAAGGATAGCAAGAGTTGGGGCTGTTCCTGCTAAGGAAGAGAAAATTGAGAAAAGATGTAAGAATGTTTTCACAATCAAAAACAGTAGCTGCAAAGGAGATGGGAGACATTAACAAGCCTGCTGCGATAGGAAGACAAATGGGATTAAATTGCAGAGAGGAGATCCCAATTCAAATGCCACCCAAGAAGGGCAGCAAAGCCCTGGCAGGACCATGCAGGAGGCTGTGGATCACCACACCAGAAGCTTTTCATTGAGACATTGGAGAAACATCTGCCAAGGGCAATTTAAGTGTGTGCACTCTGAACAAGAGATGGCATGGTGGGCCTCCCAAGAGTCACACAATGTAACACTGCTATCTCTCCAAAAGCCTGCAAGCAAGCAAAAGACCCTGGTAGCTATCGTGGAGGTCACTAAGGTTTCTGTCTTGCTGCTGCCAAAAGGAAGTCAAATACCACAGTTTCTGTTTTAAAGATGAGGAAACTGAGGCAGATATCCCTACTTGGATGGAAGTTTGGCACTCGGTTGAGCACTGAGCTGGGCAAGAAGGTCAGTGCGCTCCCCGCCAGATTGTGCAACCCTATCACCAGGGATCTGGTGGAGCAGTCACCCCGCTGGACTATGTTTCTTGATACAATTCTCAAGATTAGAGCCAAGGCTCATTTTTGTGTCTATGTTATGTTGCTCAGGGAAATTGTTAAGACAAACATTGTATTTCATTTATAGAACAGTTTAGGAAAAGTTTAATTCCTTTCATGAGATGGATACATAAGAGAAACCTGAAGATTTAATTGCATTTCATTTATCTGTAAGACTGATGCATCCTTCATACTCTCCAAGAAGGTCTTTTCTCCCCTGTAAATTGCTTTCTAGAGTTACGCATTTCAGAAGGTGATGTATTTGTCTGTTATGCCAAAAGGAAGAGGGCAGTTAAAATAACCTTAATTCTTCTGATCTGTAGATAGGAGGGCTGAAGAAGCTTTGACCTCCTTTGAAAAATCTCAGGAGGGCAGAAACAGAGAGCTAGTCCTAAAACAACTTTACAAAGCATTTTGAAATCCCTTGATGAAAAATACCCCATGGCAGTGACTATATCGGTACCTAACTGTGCTGTATCAGCAAGACTGCAGCCAGCAGATCAAGGGATGCAACTATCTCACATCATACCTGGGCACTGTGTCTAGTTTTGGTCCCCCAAGGTCAAGAGGGGCATTGAAAAAACTGGGGAGAGCCCAGCGAGGTTGAGAGAGTAAGCACACCAGGATGGTTATGGGGTTGGAGAACTTGGCAGATGAAGAAAGGCTGAAGGGATTGGGTTCATTCAGCCTAGAGAAGCAAGTGCTGATGGGGATTTCACCCCAGTCTTTCAGTGCTGGAAATGTAGAGGTGATGAAGGTGTTCTCTTCATGAGGGTGCAGTTATAGACAGCCAAGTTGTTTCAGGCCAAATTCTGTCTCCAGACACAAGAAAAACTTCTCCATTGTGAGACTAACTAAAGACTGGGATAGGTTGCCCAGAGGTGTGGTGAAATTTCCCTATGTGGAAACATGCAGGACTTGGCTTGGCAATGCCCTAGATCACCTAACCTAAGGCCTTGCTTCCAACACGCGTTGGCTTAGCTGCTCTCTGTGGCCCTGGCCAAGATGTGCTTTACTCCATTTTTATTTTTTTCTCTCAGTATAGTGAGTTGCTGGAGAGTTAAAGAGGTAGCATCTTTGCAAGACTGTCTCTGCTTTATCTTTCCTCTTACAGATACAGCTCCACGGTAGCAACAGGCAGCAACAAAAGGACATCTTTAGCATCCTGTGAGCCACACCCATGCAAAACAGCTGTATACAACACAGATGTGGTAGCTACACCACCCATTTTAGCATCCGTCTCCCTGCCACCAGAAGCAGAGCTACGCCAGAGCTAGGTCTGCTGTGGCATGTCCTGGAAAGAACTAGTGATGGCACGTTCCAGCCATACAAGGTGCCAGGGCCTGGATGCTTGGCTGTGGCAAAAGCAACTCAGCAATGGAAAGTGAATAATACTAATTTCAAAATGTTTTCACTGGCTCAACTCTGCTCCAGCTGGAGTCAGTTAGAAAAAAGTGGACATTGGCTTTTTTTTTTCTTCTTTTCCAGCCCAACCTTTTAGTCCCTCACCTTCTGACTTCATTTTGGAATGCCGCTTAGCTATAAAATAAGCTGGATCCAGCCTGAGATTTCTCTCTCAGATAAGATGAATTCAGCTAAAAGAAACTCTAGTCATGGAAAAACTCATATGTCAAGAAAATAGAACCTAGCAGTATTTAAAAGAAAAAAAAGGGGAAAAAAAACCAACCCCAAACAAAACCCATCAGCTTGGCTCCTATTCCTTTTATAATTAATAAAATAAACTTGCAAAATCAACTGGCAGATAGATAAATGAAACATCTTCTTGAGGTTAGAAAGCACAGACATTTGTCTCCAGATACAATTTGAGTGCATCTTCTTCATCTCTGTTTTTTTTCCACTGTGCGAGCTGCCAGCAGCATCCTTCCACAGCCTCTCCCCAGGTTACAATGGCTAAGATCTGGCTCCCTCGCTGCCTTCTTGAGCTGCTCCATATCTCCTTAAGAATGTAAAGTTTGATCCATCATTTACTGACTTCAGTGAGAGCTTAGTCAGTTGCAGAGGTATTTTTTCAAGCTTTGTGAAAGTAACTGTCTGTGCAGAGGCGTGGCCCAGTGGGTGCCCTCGGGGTGGCCACCCCTCTGCGTACCAGGCCAAACCAAAGCACATGGACCAAAGTCTGGGGATCACCCTGCTCCTGAGTGTGAAGGTGGGAGATGCCACAGAGGACGCTCACATCCCTCCTGCTTCCCCCAGCTCAGGGAGGGTAATGGCTCCTTCTGCTGTCTTGGCCTATCCTACTGAAACCGTTAGACCTTTTCCACAACCCTTTACATAAAGAAGGGCACATCCTTAACAATCTGCCTGCAATGTCACTTGCAGTGGAGCTTGTGAGAAACTTTTCACTTTCTTCATACTACTTGTATCCCAAGCTCCCACCTCACCCCTAACTGAATAACAGCCTTCCTGAAATACCACACAAACCAAGTGAAGTAATTCTTCCATGACTTGTGAAACACCAAGAGATTACAAGAGAATCATAGAATGGTTTGGGTTGGAAGGGACCTTTAAAAATCATCTAGTCCAACCCCCCTGCAATGACCAGGGACAGCTTTAACAAGATCAGGTTGTTCAGAGCCCCGTCCAACCTGACTTTGAATGTTTCCAGGGATGGGGCTTTTACCACCTCTCTGGGCAACGTGTTCCGGTGTTTCACCACCAGCACTGTAAAAAATTTATGCCTTATATGTATTCTGAATTTACCCTCTTTTAGTTTAAAACCATCACCTCTTGTCCTATTGCAACAGGCCCTGCTAAAAAGTTTGTCCCTATCTTTCCTATAGGCCTCCTTTGAGTACAGAAAGGAGCCCCAGTCCCTGTCTTGCGGTCCATCCACTTGGGAGATGTGGAAAGAAAGGTTTCCAATGAAGGCTGAGGCAAAAAAGTTGTTCAGTATCTCAGCCTTCTTCTCATCTGTTGTTATCAGTTTGCCAGTTGTGCTCAACTCAGGGGACATGCTTACTTTGCCCTTACTTTTCTGGTTGACATACCTGTTGAAGCCCCTCTTACTATTCTTTGTATCCCTTCCCAAGTTCAGCTCCAGCCACACCTTGGCCTTCCTCACCCCATCCTCACACAACTGGGCAGTGTCTCTATACTCTTCCCAGGATACCTGTCCCTGCCTCCACTGCCTGTGCAGCTCCTTCTTGCCCTTTAGTTTGATCAGCAGGTCTCGACTCACCTATGCTGGTCTCTTGCCTTCCTTGCCTGATTTCTTACACCTGAGGACTGAGAGCTCTTGTGCTCTATGGAAAGCGTCCTTGAAGATCTGCCAGTTCTGTTCTGCTCCCTTGACCTTGAAGGACAGTTCCCAGGGGGTCGCATTGACTAACTCCTTGAAGGGCTGGAATTTTGCTTTCCTAAAATTCAGGGTCCTGATTCTACTCTTTGCCTGACCCGTATCTGTCAGGACTGTGAACTCTACTAGTGTATGATTGCTGCAGCCCACGCTGCCTCTGATCTTGATGTCACCAGTTAGCTCACTTGCATTGGTGACCATCAGGTCCAGTATTGCACCCCCTCTGGCAGGACTGTCTAGCACCTGGCTTAAGAAGTTATCCTCAGTGTACTCCAGGAGTCTCTTGGATGGCCTACAGCTCACTGTGCTACTTTTCCAGCAGATACCGAGGTGGTTAAAGTTTCCCAGCAGGACGAGAGCCTGTCCTGGAGCTGGAGTAAGAAGGCTTCGTCAACAGGCTCTCCTCGGTCAAGCAGCCTGTGGTAGTCACCAGCCACGAGGTTCCAGGAGCGTCCATGTCCAGAGACACAGCTGGAGGTGCACCATCACTCTGAGTGTTTGTAGGTAACAGGTGCCGCTGCCGTTTTTTAATGCCGCCTGTGACAGAGGTCGCTCAGCAGGTGATGGTCTCCCCGGTATTCTCTTTTTTTAGGGAATTTTTTTGAAAAACACAGTATTGCAAAGGGACTGCTGGAA
>VZZY01016733.1:170699-203335 GCA_013400335.1 Eurystomus gularis
GGGACCGGACCGGCGGCCGCGGCGGAACCGTCCTGACGCTCGGCGGCGGGAAAGCGCACAGCCCGCTGGGAGAGCCGAGGTGACGGCCGCGGGAAACTCCCGCTTTCCAGGAAGACGGCCCCGGCCCGCGGCCCTTCCGCTCCGCCCCGGACAGGACGGCGTGCGGGGAAGCGGGCTGCTGAGAGGCTCCTGCCAAAGCCCGGCCTCTCGTAGGAGCCGAGGCAGCGTTTCAAAGGGCCGGCCGATCAGGAGGGACTGCACCTGCACCGAGGGAGAGAGGCCCTTCCCTCTGGACCAGGAGGCCTGGGCGCGCCCCAAGGACCACCAGCCCCACCGGTGGCACCCACCTCCCCCCGGGCTCCCGCTGCAGGTGCCGAACACGAAGCCTCGCCCGCAGGTTTGTCCCAGCTTTCATGAGGAGGTTAACCTCCTGGTTATAGTGCTCCCTGCTCTTCATGGAAATATGCTTACACACTGGTTAAGTTTGGGGGGGTTGTTTGGTTTCTCGGGGTTTGGTTTTTTGAAGCAGATGAGAATACTCGTGTGGTTTCCATGAAGTGCAGGTCTACACCTGCCCCAGTGTGTCTGTCACCCCCTTTACTGGAATTATTTTCCCACACAACCTCAGTGCCTGGGAGTTGGCTTGAAAAGACATGGGGCACACGTCAGTAATGTAATACAGCCCCTTGCCCTGCCAGCCAGGTAGCCCCTCAGATGGTTGAAACCAGAGCTGAGTGCTTATATACAACAACCGCGTCAGTTTATTTCAGGACAGCTTGAAAGCAGCATTTGGTTACAGCTCAGCCCTGCAAACATAAAAAACATTTCTTACAATGCAGAAAGTGCGATTCCTCCCTGAGAAGAGCTGTGATGCCAGACAGCATCCCCAGACCAGCCATTTGGAGCAGACATTTTACTGACAAGTTATTTGTAACACCAGCTCCTTGGACTGTGATCATAAGAAAAATAGTTTTTTTATAATAAAAAAAATATGCACAAGCTCAACACTGATTGATCACAGCTGAGCTTAAAGGTTTCACTTCAAATCTGTGTAACAATTCCTGCAGACAAACAGAAAGTCATTGAAGTATGAGCTGATACCTCCCAGAGGACACCTTTCCCTACCTGCCTGTGGAGCCCATCAGCTCAGGCAAGCCTCCAAGATGCTCATAGTCCTCTTTGGGCTCCAAGAGTCCAGCAGAAAAATACAATAAACGCCTTTTACCAAAGAAGGGACCTCACCCAAGAGCACTGCTGTTTTCAGTCTTGTGAAGCTGCAGTCATGGGCTCAGGAAAGTAATTTCTCACTGTTTTAAAATCCACTAGAGAGAAAACAGAAATCTGAGAAGTTTAGATTCAGAGAGTTGCTAGTTTAATGCTTAATGCGATGTTTTATTCTTCTTGCCATTTAGATCTTTGTCGTATACAGAGCAGATAAAGTCTAAAGATCACTGAAGTCTGAAGTGAAGTTTCATTACTGGCTTCACTCACAGCAGATTTGAGGCCCTACGTAATTCTTTAATGGGATTTAAACACAACTACTAGAATTCAGATACATTTTTATTTGAAAACAGTAATTAAGTAACTTTGGTTTCACAAGCTTGGAAAAAGGTATATTGAACTGTTTGTAGGGAGTACATATTTACATTAATATCAATGGAGTTCACAGGGCTAATTATTTATTTCTCTGAAAAACACCAAGAACCAAACCTGTCACCTTAGAAACCTGGACGGTGTGGGGGTCCATCTGTCACCTTTGCTATTACCTGTAACTTAAAGATACCAGCATGGGATTCTCACCCTTGAGCTTCAACGAATTGAGCTAGGCTTGACCAAATACCTCCAAGACTTCTTCCCTGTGAAGCAGCAGTAACAGACTTCCCGCCATTGCATGCAGCCCACAGCTGCGCTGGGCAGTATTTTGCAGCATGTCGGCTCCCAAAACAGGATAGCAGAACTGTTGCTGACATCAAACTGGGAAAGCAACCATTTTCTTCCCCATCTATGCCCATTCTCCTTGTTTCTCCGCCCTTTCCAAGAAGATCCAAGCTTCTATCACCCGCCCCACACACAACTCCCCCAAACCAGAAAGCGCAAGCAAACAAACAAGCAGACACAATCTCTTCCTTAGTTTAGAGGTATCACTACCATGGCATTTTCATTCCTGGGGTATAAGCCATGGGAGAGATGAATCAGGCCTGGGCGTTAGGGAATGCACGTACTGAATAGCGACCAGACAAGACAGGAAGAAGCCAATGCTGAGTCAGCTAATGCTGGAATAAAACAACCCCCAAACAACACTGGGCATCTGGAAGCTGTCTGCAGTACGCATGGACAAATTATTTTCACAATTAGACAAAAATCAAATAAGAAAAAAAAATTGAAATGAAAAAAAAGGGCTCTGGAGACAATTACAATAGAGGCAATAGATTTTGCATGACTGAAAGAATAAAGTCGGTTTATCCCTACAGACCAATTCCAAATTATGTTTTGCAACCATCTATTGAAAAGGCCATCTGGCTGCACTGTGGGCCCCGAACCAAAACATCTCATGTCTTTGGGATGCACTAAACTGGATCCTGAAATTCACTTTTTCTTCACATTGAAGCTGCCTTCATAGGCTAGCTTCATGTGTTTCAGAAAGTTTCTCACAGAATTAGGAAGGCAAAAGGTCACCTATACAAGGGACTTAAAACATCTCTCCATGAACATAATAGTTTAGGCAATTTGAGAGTGGATCAGATGCTACTTAGCACACTGAACTCAGCCCAAGGAAATAACAACAACTGCAAATCATGGTGACTGGTGTCATTTGAAAGCAAAACTTCCTTTGATGCAGAGGAGAGCCTTTTTCCTGAGGGAGCAAGGGGAAAAGGACAAACATGAAATGGAAAAACCCTACACTGACCACCGAAACAACATGCCAAAGTACTGGGAGACTCTGTGTGTAGGCGCCAAACCCCATTTCAGCGCTTCCAATGTCAATTCAAAATTCCTGAGTAAAGCCTACAGAAATATCCAGAGCCCCCAAGCCACTGTGATGAGCCCCCAACTAGGAAACAGCAAGAGCAAGAGCCAGGCCTAAAAATGCCTAGGCGAACTTGGCATTTCCAAAGGCTCCTAGGAAGGACATAGCACTGGAGTAAGAGTTCAGTTAAGTAATAACACCAGATCAAAGCCACTCAAGTAACGACTTTTAAAACAAACAAACAAATAAAGCTGAACAGTTGTTATGAACTGATGCAGGCTGGGAGTTGAAGCAGCTACACTGTACTCGCACCATGTCAGAGCTCCCAGGTACCATGAGGGGCACGTGCTTTGAGACTCTGTTGAAAGTGAGAGGTGGTCCCCGACGCCCACAGAAGCATCCACTGCGCAGCAGCGGGACGCTGCTGATGTCTGCGCTTTCTCCTGCTTCTGCTGATCCAGACCCAAAGCAGTGGAAGACCTACTGCTCCTTCATTCGGTGTCAATGCTCCAACATCTCAATGTCAAAAGCATTAAGCTGAAGAATTAAGTAGACAGTACTTTGAAAGCACTTTTTGAAGACAGTAATTAAAAAAATAAAATCCATAAAGCTCTCTGGTGAACAACATGAGAACAGAAAAACAAAGGAATATTTTAATCAACATTTTCACGTTGAACATTTCTCTACAGTGTCAAAATTTTAAAAAGAGAATCACATCCCTGGTTGGACTTACTGCATCAGAGGAGTGGTCAAAGCTCAGTCATCCTAAGCATAGAAGAAACCTCCACAAAAGTGAACAGGACTGAGAATATTCAATATTGTCCAAACCAGCCACTCTTTGTCCCAAAATGCTACATTCAAGTGTATTATTAAGTGAGAACAAAATGTATTGAAAAGCTAGAGTAAGGAAACCATAGTCTTGAATGAAGATCTTTTCAGGAGATTATTTGCTTTTCCTCCTGACACATTTCAAACTGACACACCAGGAAAATGAGCACTGAAGTCAACTCCCTCAAACCCCACCAAAAGAACAAAACCAATGTGAGTTCTTTGAAGTCAGGTATTTTCTGCTTTCAAACAAACAGGGTTTTTACAATAAATCCTGCTAAATTAGAGCAGATTTCACAAAGCTTTAAATTTCTCTCTGAGTGGGCTTCCGAGCTGTCATTGCTGGTTATTTTTAGTAGGCACAGAAATTCCCATTTTAATTAGAAACTTTATTTTGAAATACATTACACAGTTTACATGTGAAGTGCTTTCACTGTAAGAGATTTCATAACATTGTGCTGAGCAAAATGGCTGACCAGTTTCCTTGAAGCTCTTCCAGTCATGTTGTTTTTATTACACTGTCTTATAGAGCTAAGATGCAACTTATGCATTTGTATTCAGAAGCTAATTATGATATTTACCTTGGGGAGAAAGTATATGCTTACCTGTTCTAATTAACTATGGGTTTCATTAATGACGTTAAACATTTGGCATAAGACTGAAAGAAACCCGAGTCCTAATTAAACTTTAATATTTAGAAAAACCCCAACTTCATCTTCGTGATCAAACTACTTTTTTAGTAAGGCACAGTCAGACAAGTATTTATAAAGACTGGCTCCCAGCTCTGTTTTACCTGCCCAGCCTTCCTGCTGGTCTGTCAAAATCAATCTGAAAGTTGCTTTTCCTGTCTGCTGCTGAGACTTCTCAAGAACAAGGCAGAGCAATAAGGCAACTAAAAGAACGAACATGCAAAGGAGTTTGGCATTTGGGATGGATTCTGAACATCTGCAAAGTATTTCATTTAGTAAATGGAGCATTCACCTGTTACTACTTAAATGGTGGCCAACTGCGATAGGGAAAATCGAAGTGGCGCAAGCAGTGTCTGTTTTACGTAAGGGCATTTTAATAGGGGTAAACAAGATGTCTGGCACGCTTTCAGGTGAGGACTTTGCATGCAGCAATTCCCACAACTTTCAAAGATAATCTAATCTGAATTCTGAAATGCCCCTCTGCCACTCAGAAAAGCTGCATATATGAAGAGGTTGCATGACAGCAGGTGAAATACCAGGGAATGAAATCTCCATTTAGACAATGAGCCAGTACTGCCATCCTACTTTGCATTTCTTATTAGAACGAAAGGGATACTTCAGGAATGATAACTCATAATTACACCATTATTTTGGCTGGAAGAAAGTTCAAGAACTCTTAAGATGGGATGCTATTTAAAGAACATGAAACAATTCTACACACAGTCAAAGAATAAAGAATAAAGAGTAAAAACTAGAACAGAAGAGAAGCCTTACCTTCCCCTCCCAATTCAATCTTTGAGGAATAATTGCTTGAGCTTAGCACTGTATGGCTTCTGTGGCCTATGAATGCTTGACAGATACTCTAAGAATTATCATGTTCAAACTGCTGTTTCTTTTAAAGTAATTTAAAAAAAATACTGCATCTATTTCACTTTAATAATCAAACAGCATAAAAATAATTCAAAGTGTATTTCTGATACAAATTTGTATCACATACTAGAAGATACTATTTTATAGATAATTGTAAAACAAAAATAATTAGAATATACAAAAGGTTTTCAAAATTCTTTTTCACAGCTGAACCCATAGTGCAGGTTTAAGATAAAATCTTTAAATGAAGTAGTCATAACAATTGTTGAATATAAAATACATTCTGAAGTATTTTACAGAACGGCTGAATTATCAAGCATAAGAACCGAGGATAAAGGATGTTAATGACAAGCAGCCACATACAGAACACAAAGCAATAAATTTAAATCAGACTATTTTGGTTTGTGTAGCCCTTTATTAGCAACTAAAATAGAAGATATCTGTTGTACATCACGGGTAGTAACTGACTATACTGGGGTTTTATTATATTCTAATACAGGATCATTTATAAATGCGTTGTTTTCCTTTTTTTTTTTTCCTTTTATTAAAAAGCTTCCACCCCTTTTTCCGTTTACAACTTGCAAAACTATTCTGAAAGCTGAGTACATGTGCACAGGTCTGCAAAGAGTGCAAATTTAGGATATGGTAAATGCTTTACATGTTGTTTTTGTAAGGACTGTCTGCCACTGTGCCTTCATAGCCATTAACTTAAAAAAAAAAAAAAAAATTCACAAAATGTTTCGATACCAGTCTTCCTTCCATTGTCCTAAACAAGAAAGCATTTTTAAATGAGTTGAAACTAAGGAAGGACTACACCTACTAGAAAAGAAGAAAGTTCTATTAGTTTGAGGTTTCAGTATACCCAAAGACCAGGGACTGTATCTTTGTAAGGGCTAGGCTGGGACCCCGTATACAGAGTGTGTGCAGGTGCCATCCCTGAGCATTCAGCGGTTCAGTGGACCATAAGTGCTCCAGCTGCGTAACTCACTGAGCTGTCTTGCCAGTTTCGACACTGGCTTGACTGAGCGTAATTCAAAAATGAAAAGCTCATATTCATTCCATTCTTCTGGAGCTCATTGATAGCCTGAAGAGAGGAAAAACATGCTATTTAACAGTTGTTATCAGTGAAATCATGACATTTTCTAGATCTCACTCCTCTTCCCTGCCCCCAGAGGTTCTTGCACCACCTCTCATAACAACATAAGCACCTCTGGGTAATTTGGGGACCTAAGCGACCCATTTCTGTGCCATTTCATTCACTGACACTCCCCCAGTGGACTATGCAGCTCTACAGAGCAATGCTAAACAACCTTTCAAAATGGATCATTTAGAAACAGCTTTCAATTCCATGGGGAATTTATACAGAAACACAGATGTAACAGAAAAAAACCCAACACTATTAACACTTTTTTCGTCATATTTCTTCCATTAAGGAAAAAGAATGTGCCAAGATAATTTATTCAAGTGCGACAATTGGCAAAAGTGAATGAGCAGAATTTAGCTCAGATTCACTGCAAAACTAGTCATTATCTGAGGTTAAGAGCTGGGTATTTTTGCGGAGTTGTCATAGTACTGACTTTTGCTACATGCATCCCCAATATTGGTATTCCTCATACAAATTTTTACAGGCTCTGCTTATAAAAACAGAAAAAAAGTTCTTTTGTATGTTCGCCATATAGACTACATTTCCCAGTGAATGAAGCTTTCCCTTTAAAAAGGGTAACGTGCTTCCAGTTTGAGATCTGAATTACAGTAAAGATACAGTGAGATTTACTCAAGCAGTACGACAAATCTGCCGCACTCCAGCAGTGCTCTAAAGCAGCTGTGACCCAATTTAGACAACAAAGTTAAGCCAGGTTTACATCCACACTGCATCACCAAAGCAGAATACGGTTAACTAGAAAGTACCAGTTAATCTGATTCTAATTGCCATTAATTTATGAGTTAATGGTGCACTGCACTAGTACTTACAATCTCTCATCATATTTCCAAAACCCAGAAACGCTGCCAGACATCACAAGGCACTCACAATAACTAGCTAATAGCAATATAGAAATCATACATACATGCTTGTAAGTACTGATTCAAAGGGGTAAGTACATACTTGAGGGCCAAGAGAAAGTGAATGATTGTATTTCATTGAAACCAAAGAGGAACATGGTACCTCATCTCCCTTAGTGAACTGAAAACCTTCGGCCCTTGTAAGAGCTCACATTTGTCTATACACAAGATGTGGCAATTGGAGACCAAACTGAGAATAGCTTGAAAAATAAATTAATTCAAGACTTGCCATTTTAGAACTAAGGAATACTCCAGCAATGTTGTGTTTAAACAAATGTAAGCATTTTGCTAAAAGTTACATTTTTCCACAAATTAAAAGTTACTTACGTTTAATAATACGCCAATAGGATGTCTTCCACATATTGTATTATGGTATTTCTTCAAGTAGTTGCTAAAAGACACAGGATCTAGCTGTTCTATAATGCTCATACCCTGAAAAAGAATTAACAGCAATGATTACCTCACACATTCATAAGCAGGTGTTTATACATCACCTATTTAATGACAACACAGGTTACTTCAGGAGGAAAAACCCTCTACTTTCTATCAAGGGAACCTCAGCATGTGAGCTCTAGCTTGTAGTCATCTTGTTGCCATCCCTTGCCAAACTAAAAGTGCAGGAGCTCTTCCAAAGCTGTCAACGATCCACAGATCTGTGAAGCTATCTTTGCAGATACCAGTGAAGCTCATGTTAAAAAGCTCCTCCTGCAGACTAGCTGATCCCCACCTCCAAGGGTGCCCTGCTTCCGTAGTATTTTGAATGGCAGTAACCACACAAATTTACAAAAAGGGCAAAGCAGGAAGAAGTTTTGCCTGCGCCTTCTCTCCCTGGTTACAGAGCTCAGGGCTGAGCACTTGCCTGGGACTTCTGGATGTCCAAAAACCCTAGACACATCATCAATATACACACATGCAATTCAAGCACGTAGCAAGTGTAATGTATCCTGGACACATCACGCATGCAGGGCAGCTGATCTGGGCACAGGTGGGCCATCTGCTCAGAGCATAGAAAGCAGACCCAGAACATCTCTAAAGCTCTAGGAAGTTGGTGCACAACAGAAACATAAGAGCCAGTAGATGATGCTTCCACTTTACATGAGGCAGTCACATATATACATTATTTTCTCCATCCACAGTGAGACCCATGATCCCATGGAATCATACTATGAAAACCAGCACATATAAGGAGAACAAAACCTTCCACATATACAAACATTTGCATTCTCAAAAGCAAGAAGAATCCTACAACTAAAGATACAGCCTACTCTCACCCCATCCCACAGAGCAGATCAAATACAATGAAAGCAGTTTAAAGCAAATCTAAATCAATTACTGTCTGGGTTTTATCATAGCTTTGCTATTTTTCCTGTATTAGACTCCATCCTCTTGTGCCTTTCCTTCCTCTGAAAATGATTACTTCCCTTCACCAGATAAATGAGCTCCAGACACTCACTAATTCAGTAAGACACATATCTGTGCTTCTTACATGTAGCTGATGAAACTGGGTTTTCCTTAGAGACTGGAAAAACCCATACACTTTGCATGGGAGCAATGGGGAGGTTGATATCAGAAAGGGCGATAATTTCTCCTAAGGTTTCTGCAGTTGTCCCAGCCCCTTCCCCTGCTTTTGGGAAAGTGTGGGGGATAAAAGGAGAAATCACAATGCAGGAAGCAGTCAGTCAGTCTGTCTGAAGGCTCCACCTCAAGAGTGAAACCTCTTGAATACTCTGCAAGGGTGTTGGCTGATCTGCAAGATATGCTAATTCAGACTGGATCACAGCTTACAATGGAGGCAGGAGAGCCAGGGAGTATTAGAAAACAGCAACCATAACAACCACCTTTGCATACTTTTAATTAAAACCAGATGTAAGATAAATTCATAAAGAGAAAAATTTTATGGAAAAAAATAAAACCAATCTATGCGGACCAATTGCTGGCAAAAGCTCAGTTCTTCCTGGGTCATGGAGAGGGTGTTTGGACCCCTGGCTGGTAATTACAGCTGTTACTCACTCCAGATCTACAGAAGCTAAATGACTGCCAAAAAAAAAAAGTAAAGGTAGCTATTCTCTAACTAGCAGTGATTACTTAGATACCATCATATTTCTAAAGTTTAAGCAGCATGTCTTTGAACCATCCATATACTTGTGAATTGCACATGTCAATACACAGCTAAAGAAAGCAGATCCAAACTTAATTATATACTGAAGTGAAACTAAACATGCATAAGGCACTTATTCAGATACTGAACAACTCATAAGATTATATTTTATCCATCTGTAAACCATTTCATTACTTTTTAAAAAATGAAAATGGCTGCTCAATTGAGAGACTAATTTTATGGCTGTAAAGTCACTGGAACATACTGGGCAGAGGCATTTGAGCGAACGGACGTGGATTTATGAGAATGCCGAGTAAGCTTATTTCAATGCTCAGTTCAGCACTATGCAGTTCATCCCAGTAAATGCTAACGGAGCTCCATACACCACAGATTGGAGAAAATCCATAGGAGACGGATATTAACATATATCCTAGAAGCATTCAGCTGTACTGAACTTTTCAATCTTTCAGATTTAAAAATCTGAGTGGCAGAGGACCAAAGACTACCAAGCTTGTTTCTCAGTCTAAAACAGCGTTGCATACAAAGGAAACATTTTTGTCAGGTTGTATTTTATTTTTCTAAAAAGCAGAAGTATGAAGCTAATCATTTTCAGTATTCAAAATAACTCAGCTGGGCATGGCTGAGAACAGAGTTAAAATACATGACAAAGCCCACACAATAAAAACGCAAACCGTCACACAGTTCTGCAGTTTATCACATGGTTATTATGGCACCACACAGAAACTGTATATCTCAGTTAACCAGATCCTGTAAATGGCATCTACAGTATCCTGGCACAGTGCACTTAATATGATTAAAAGCAGTTACATTCTTAAATACCAACCCCTATAGGATCAAGTATCTACAAGCTTACAAAAAAAATCCAAAACACCCTACAGGCTTATTTTATGTGATACTCCAATAATCCTTTGGCTGGTCAAGTTTGGTTACAATAAGTTCCTTCAGCTGCTTCTCAATACTTAAAATATAAACTAGTAGCACACTTATGGAAGTAGAAACAAACTTGGTCTTAGCATGGCCAGTCCAACTATCTTTGCACATGTGACTCACTCGGACTAGAAGATAAACAACCAACAGGAAAATTACTGGCTGGTCACAGTGGAGAGAGCAGGGAGCTGGGCACCCAGGCAGAGAACTGTGGTCTTGCATAATACCAAACCTTCCCAGGCTGGAGCCCTGTGGAAGGTGCTGCCACACCTTAGCAGCACTGCAGAAGCCACCAGAATTCAGAAGTTCATTACAGCTACCTGAGAAGCCAGCTGTGCTGTGCACAACTCCTGCACAGATCTCCTCAGCACGTGCATTATCCTCCCCGCTCAGCGTTCAGAGTAACAGAATCCTCCTGTTGACTCCAGCGAGGTAAAAGGTTTCACAAACAGGTACAAAATGAGCAATCTGGCAGTGAAGACTGAAGCGAGCAGTCTGCATTTTCCGGTTAGTCATAATCAAAAAGTAATTTCTCTTCAATGAGATCTTAGAGAATACTCCCCCAATTTTATTTTAAAAGATGGTAGATATCAGGTTATGATACACAAACAAGTTACTGCACATCAGCTGCTCAATTATAACTCTTCTTTTAAGGATTCTTCCCTAAGGTACCGCTATTAAGCATGGAGGTGTTTACTCTTTCCACCTGCAATTCACAAGGTGCACTGTGGTGCCCTTGGGGTAACAGCAGTCCCATGAAGAGTTACCATGGAGAAATCAATGTCTGCCCAGCAATATTTACTACTCTGTATGTTTTTATGCTGGAGTTTAAGGGCTCTAACTTAACATCACAGCAAATAAAATTTCTCCCAGTGGTTGCCAGGTTAATAAATCTTTGATGCCCAAAGTGTCCAGCATTGTTTATGCACTAGCCAGGAAAATCATCCTGCATCTGTATTTAAGGTCCCATCTAAATAAGGAAGAGGAAGACACTATTGTCCTCCTATCAGGACATTTCTAATGAAAAGTAATTTCATCTTAACCCCGAATATCTTCCTGTGTTCAGCCAATTGCTTTCCTAGTTAGGTCCAATGAAATTATTAGGCCAGTAATAGCAGAAGTTAAAACCTCTGATGGTTTTAGTACAGTTCTGTCTCGATCTTAATTCTGTTTTCTCTGTGGAGATGCCTAGTGGTTACAACAGTGCAAGTTTCTCTAGCACGCCAAATGACATTCAGAAATTCAATACTTAGATAAAGAAACAAGAAGGAAGCTGAGTATGGGCTACAAAATGGAATAAACTCCTTCCAAAACCTGGAGAAACATGACAGGGAGTTCTTTGTGGCATTGCGGATAACATCCCAAGTGTACCCACAATACTGCTAAAAAAGAAAATTTCTGAAAATAATTGAAAGCAAAGCTTACTCTTTACAAAGTCTGAATACGAAGTCATATGTTCTCATATGGCATGACGTAAACGGGCAAAAAATAACCACAGTACACTGCTACATGGCATGCTTAGTTTTCCAGTTAAACACAAGATTGAAGAAGTATTTTCATAGTTATTAAACAGTAGACATCATTTTCTATGTTACAAAAAACAATTTCCTTTTGGCTGAATAACTACCAAGAGAAAAAGCTGGTGCAGCAATGTATTCACTAAAAGTAATTAAATGCCTAAGTCCAGTCTTCTACAAGCTTTCACCACAGAAATTAAGGTGGGGAAACTAATGTTTGCTAATGCACCTTAACTTGCTCTCCTGCAAAAACACTCAGCTGAAAATTCTGGGACTTTGTAAAAAAGCATGTCTTCCTAGAGAAACATCTCAAATGACAACAACAATTATTAAAAATGAGATAAATAGAATGAAGGCAAGTTATTTACTGTTTCCATTGCAGTGATGAATAGTGAAGAAACACAGACGTTAATATGGATAGACAAAGCAAAAAACTCCAGAGATCTCTCCAGCAAATAGGATTTATTCTTTCAAGAGAAGGAAAGAAAATAACATGCTCTGAATAGCAATAGTTCTCTCTTCTAAAAGATTTTACAGGAGTTAAATAAATGATCCAAACAGTTTTAAAACAAATTTTAAGGTTACGTATTTCCAGAAGAATTACTTCTATTCTATGCCTTAATTATAGTCTTTAATGTTAATGCTATTTCTTCATTTAAAAAGAAACCCTTGGCTCCTGTGACTGCAAAGAAAATGCAACATAATTGGCATCATGATCTTTATGTATTTAGCATTCCTTTCAGCTGTTTGCCAAACCCAGAATGAAGCATGGTCTGCTGCTTTTCCCCACCACCTACTTCAGAGTAAGTGGTGGAGAGAAGGCTACTCCTGAGGAAATGGTAATTTTTGTTTTCCTGACCAGCACAATCCCCTACAGCCTTTCCTCCTCAAAATGGATGCTGCTGAAACTATCAGCATAATCACAACGCTGTTTTGATATGCAGGTATCACAGCTATCAAGTCTGGACTACCACAATACTCGATTCGTAATTGTTATTGCTTCTTGAAAACATAAGAGGGTGCATGGATGGGAATTACATTACACTAGGGCATTTTAGGTAGGCGAACATGCATTTATTCTCATAAATTATGCTTACGAGGTTATACCCGCCAGAAGTTGTGTGCAGTCAGTAAAATGGAGGATACTAGTTAAAAACAGCAGCTAAGTTCTTATTGTGGTAAACAAAAGAAAAGTATACATTCAATAAAATAGCTAATCTATAATATTTTGTTAGATGAATTTCTAAGGTGTTCAAAGAAATGTAATGTACAGGAGAAATTTGTTAGTTAGTTCCACCAAATCTGAAAACTTACCATTTTATCTAGGTGCTCAATGGATCTATAAATTTCTCCTTGGGATTCATCATAGTAACTGTAACGGAACCTCTGACCTTGAAACAAAAATCATGTATAAAATAAAAAAGGGAAAAATTGTAGCTAAAACACTCCCTAGTACTTACTAAATAATTGAAATTATAATATTTGTAAAGTAGTAATCTTCATTTATGTTATACTTTTTAACTTCACTGAGGAAATTCTAGGGCAATCATCAAAGTAGCAGCCCAGAAGCAAAGTAAAAAAAAATACATGATGGGCAGCTATATTCCTAAAGAAAAACCTACTATGTAGAACCGACACTGCATATCACTTAATAATTGCCTGTTATTGCCTTGGAATCCAATTCTATAAATTAGAAATTAAAACAACATTTCATTTCACTATCCCTCTTGACAAAGTCAACCCTGGAGTCAGGCTACTTCTGCTGGCACAACAATACCCACAGTATTAAATGGAGGTTAAAAGAAAGTTCATGATAATTCCATGAACAGTTCTAGATGGTTCATTAGCCACAACAGAACCCAGATCATTCATATATACCTCCACCTATTCCACAATTCAAAGATGAGTAAAATATGCACTTAATTATGTAAGTTGACCAAAGATGACAATGGAAAAAAGAGAAGGTGGTCTGTTGTTTAACACAAAACACATCTTTCTGAAGCAGTCCTTTTTCCAGCTATTATCACACTTAGAAGAAAAATAAAGTGTTAAAGCAGGACAGAAGTCAAGGCTTCTGGAGTCTTTATAGCTCTGCCACCAAGATTTACTGGGATAGCTCTGATGAATTGGCATAAATACTCCATCTGCTATCTTACCCAGCGGTAAAACATGCAAAACTTATCTCCATCAGAGGGATGTTGCTATGTCCAGTGAAATTTTAGCTAATTAGTTTTGCAAGTTGCTTTGAGGTGCTTAAAAGAAGAGTAAAAAGAGCAAGAAACTTCAGACACTTATTTCATTGCAACAGTAGAGATGCATGTAAACCCATAAACCTTCACATTTATTTCCTCCGCTACACTGAAAACACATTATCACATTAGTATTTTTCATCTATTACTCCAGATTAAAAAAAAAATAAATCTTTTAGCTTTACAAAGGCATTTAAGTTTCAAAAGAAACATTTACCAGAAGTTAAAATGTTCAGTGTTTAATAAAATACATTATTTGAAAATCACTGCAAAATATTCATCATATTGTTATAATGACGAGACGGGAAACTTACCCCAATGGCAAAAGTCAGAAGAAACCACAAAGAGGTTACTAGGATCAGCTAGGTATTTACTGAAGAGTTTTCCAAATTCCTGCTCTTTTGACTCACTCAGTGCTCCGACCAACACAGGAATAATAGTAAACTCATCCTTATGGCTTATAAGCAAAAGAAAAGAGGTTGTAATTCAAGTAACATCTGAAATTTTTTCAGGGCTTGCTAACTGAAACTGCAGAATGTTTTAAAAGGGTGCTATTGAACTGAAGATACAGTTAATTTGGTAAGGTAATATTAGGAAGTTGTTTTAGACTTAAAACTACTTCCATTTTAGAAAACAAATCTCCCCCCAAAATAGTATTTATCTTTGCTGCAAACACAAGACAAACAAAAAGAAAAGACAGAGTGAAACCAGCAATAAAGAAAGAATTAAGGTTTCCCTGTATAGACACTGCACAAATGTTGGGTAATTTTCCAACATATGAAAATGCTCAGGATAGCACCTAGATGTATACTGATACTCCAGGGAAAATTATAGCTACTGTGGAAGTTAAAAAAAAGACAGAGAGGGAGGAAAAAAAAACCACCATCACCACAAATTGACAAAAATTATCACCTTTAAAGAAAAATTATTCAAAGTACTCATCTTGAATAGCAGGTGTAAACAGAACCCTGATTTCAACATTAATATTAAGGCTCCAAATAAACTTTAAAATCTCACAGAAAACACTTATTAGTATTTGAAATTCTTTCGCAGATGCCTTGCAAAAATGGGAAACAAACAAATTAGCTATTGAGAAAGATTCATGAAAGCATGTCTACACTAACTCTATTAGGTCAATATAAACACATAAACTTGTTTACAAAAGTGTATTCCAATTTCATCCTTCAGGTATTTGCTCCACTCACAGTTTCTATTACAGCAACTAATCCTATTATGACTCTCTCCTTCCCAAAATTTTTACTGGGGGGGTGGGGGATTGTATTATACACCATATAGAGTGTTATGTACCATAAAAGGCATTATTACTTCCTACTGCACTTCACATGTAGTTAATGTGTTTAGTGCACACAATGCTCATTCTTGTAGAAGTAGTAATTAGCCCTGGTACCTTTCCATGGCTTTAGCAGTATAAGGCAAGTGCATTTCAATACTGTGTTCATCTTCATCTGTCTGTAGGGACATACGCTCAAACATTCCAGTCTTCCACAATTCTCCATAAACTGAAATGAATTAAAGATTGATTTTTACTACTTAAAAACAAACCAACCAACCAACCCCACACTGTAAAGCAAGCTACCGTGCATCTTTAGCAGAACAAGCCCACTGTAACAAATTAGTTGCCTCCAAGGGCTGTTATCATAAACCACTTGTTTCAAAATAAGTTCAGGATTAAAATTATGTTCATTAAGATACAAACATGATTGACTCAGTTTACAAAATAATGGTGTTAAATCAGTGACCTCGTTAGTATATTGAGAAAATTTAAGTAACACAAATTTGAAAATACGCATGCATTTGCCTACTTGCTGAATTTGTTTTCACAAACTACATCATCATTTTTTCAGGGAAGAAAAAAAAAATTGCTGATCAGCTGAGCCATTGCTGGATGTGTTACTATTTAATACAATTTATTATTAACCGAATCATGAAATCTAGAGACAGTGAAAAGTGATTAAATAATTCACATTTATCAGTTATCTTTTCTACTCTGAAGTGTGCTTCTTGGTACACAAAGTCATCTCTACAGTTTGAAAACTCTCCACTGGATGAACAATTTCTTGCAGGGCTGTGCCTCCACTCCATAAAGGAGTTCTACAGAAACCAAAACTTTTTTTACCTGAGGAAATATCTGCAGGCACTACGTAGAAAACCTGAACTAGCTTGCTTAATCACAGTCATGCCAAAATAGCAATTACCTGTGCTAATTAGCCCTTCTGAAAAAGACACTGTATTATTTAAGTATACCTAAAAACACATGAAAATCAAAATATTAAATTTATCTTCATCACACCTTTAAGCTTAAATCTGAAAGACTGGTATTTCATGGACTAACAGTTTTTAAGTTCTGTGGTACTGTCAGTTAAAAAAAAAAAGGTCACATGCAATAATGCATCCAAATAAAAGCAGCTTTTTGTTTCTTTTATTATTCCTCTATCGGAAATAAACCAATTAAACCAACTATCTGTTTTTGTAGACAGAATACTTCATGGAATAATGGAGCAGGGGTGTAGCGGGCTGTTATTCAAATGTAACATTTAAAATTTCGAGATCCCTTTTAAAGATCACTTGTCAAGAGGCACGCACTCATAATGGAAAAGGTAAGCAAAGATTGAGAACTCTTTACTTACAGGAGCAAGAGCGACATTAAGGTTCTGACATAGCAATGCCTGCAACCACCAGGATCTTTCAGAAGTTAGCTTTCATTGCAGTAAAAACAGATTTATACTTGTATGCCGCTTAAAAGCGATCAAGTGCCCAACAACAAGAGAGCCCTCAGCACTGCAGTGCCACAGTTAATGCTCAAGCCTCAGCAACCTTGAAGATGTAAGCTTTATCATGCACTTACTCTTTTGGTCAATTCGGAGATCATACAGAGGCGTTCTATAAATGTCCACACTGGAAAGTGCACATCGGGAAAGGGGCACGTGATGGGAAGGCCCAAGAATGAAAATTTTTCGGCTACAATTAACACAAAAGCCCACAATTTAGACAACTGCAGTTGTACAGAGATTTGGTCGAGAGTACTAAGTTTAATAAAACCATACAAAGCAGTACTTTCTGGTAGTTACCAATAGAGTTTTACTCTGCTGTGTTAAGATCACAGATCAGTCCATGGCCTGGCCTTGCTCAGTATCTCAGAAATGGTCATGAGATCAGTTCAACAATGCTTCCTGTAGCCTTAAACCTCTTAAGCGGGTTATGTATCAAAGGGTACTCAGCAGCTAGAAATCTGTATGACTGGACTCATCTGGAGGCTGGATGGTGTGCTACAGCCCCCGATTCTTGGATTCTCTCCTTGGACCAGCACAACCTTTAGTTACACACCACCTTCAGTCAGTACAGGTATGTGCCCTCAAATGAGCATTATGGATTTATCACCTATTCAGAGATTTTCACTTATTTACTTGATTAGCCTTACTTGAGATATCACCAAATTCAGATTTAAGTCATTCTCAAATGCTGTTTTTATCCAGCTGTTGCATCAACAACAGGGACTTGGTCTTGCACATTCATAGCTTTAGCTAACACTGCAAGCTTTCACATGTCATGATGAGGTTACTTCATCAAGTCCTTAGTTCCTGGCTCTTGATCAGATGTTAAGAGTCTCCTGCCACAGGACTTAAAGAAAAGAAAAACAAATGAAACCATAGGAAATTCAGCTTTTCAGATTCAGGATCATATAATCTTGTTTCTGGCACTGAACTAAAGGGCTGGGAGACATGTAAAGACTTTTTTTTTTTCTTGCATGTGGAGTGCTATAGGAAGCTATACTAAAATACTAAAACTTTTTACAGGGCTCATAAAAACAGAATGTCCAAACGTGTAATACTTCAGCTGAAAGATGAATTCTAAACATCCCATGCAGCAAAATAGCACATGATCCAGAAACTCCATCAACTCCATGTCACTGAATCTGGGGAATGCAACTTGTTCTAGAAATTTTAGAGAAACTAGTTATCTTCACTTTGTTTACCATAGTTCAGAAAGAATTAAAACCATTGTCTTTGGAGAGCATTACAACATGTTATCTCGTAAGCAACTGATAGACATAGCCAGTTTTTATATTAACATTGCAAAATACACACTTTGAGTAAATACTGGAGATGTTTTTAAATTGTGTCATTTAAAAAATTGTTGCAGTCAGCGGAACACAGCAGAATTATATTCCTTTAACCTAGAATAACTGGATTCATATTTTCAGAGGCAGGTACAGACTACAGTAGCTTTTTTTAAAAAAATTTTCTTTTTTTTTAAACTATTGTGCTGTTAGAAACACAAGTTCATTTAAAATTATTACAACAAGTAACTTTCACTGACTTCAAATATTATATACACACACTGGTCACTTTCTCCACAGCAGAAGAGAATCCTGGTAGCATTCAGCCCATAATCCTGCACTGAAAAACCAATGCAGAATCATGATCAAATATTTTCATATACTTAAAAAACAAACAAAACCTCCAGAAAAAAAAAAAAAAAAAGAAACATAGACACTCTGCAATCAGTATAAAACAACCCAGTTTGGGCTTTTATAAAAGCAGTGGAATGTCAAACAATAAAGTCAATTTAATGTTATTACCTGAAAAAAAGAACACCTTTAACCCCTCCCTTATAAAAAGTTATTTACCAATAATTCTCAAGAATTTTTTAAAATACTGCTTTCCATTTTTGATTTCAATAATACTACATTAATGTTTTTCTTTGGTAACACCCAAACAATTTATGATGTTAAAACAGAAAGGATGCATAAAAGACTAAACAGAGTACAAAATTCAAATTTCAGTGCTTCAAGGCGTTAAGAATGCAGAAAGCACATTCAACTTCTCAGAGAATTGCAATGGCATTGCCATACGTTTTGTAAAGAAAAACTTTTAATACTTACGTAATATTAGGATCCACTTGTTTGTAAGCATGGGCTGCACAGGATCCACAATAGGTATATCCTGCATGGCTGCAAATCACAGTGTACAAAATTTTTACATGTTAAACATTTTTTAACATCTTAAATATGTTGATATTGCTATTAAATATTAATATCTTAAATATTATTTATCCCCAATGAGCTAGAAAAGGAGTGATCCCTAAATCAGCTCCTGAGAGAGCTGGAGAGCACTGTTGCAGTACTGAATGTATGAAAGACATATTTGTTAAAAAACTATCTGTGACCATTTACTTGAAAGTTGGTAAGTAAGCCTCCCAATCAAAGCACCTTTTGTTACTTGCAAAGATACTACTGGGCAAACTACACAACTGTGTATCATTGGAAGCTCATGATAATGCTGAGAGTGCAGCCAGGGAAGAAGGGAATAGCAAGCTGCTGGAGAAAGCTCTTCTAACCACACTCCAGTAACTGAATATGATGAGGATAGCGAGGTCTGGCAAAGAGAGACTACACGTTACAGCAGATAAACACAGGATTAAAATGCTCTGTCATTGAAGAAGAATACCTCAGCAATAGAATGAATAGGCACAAGGAAAAGGAGTGGAATGCAGCATGGTAGTTTTTACTGCAGAGAATGTGATACATGCTTTATTATTTCCTATCACTCTGGCCTGAAGCGTTTCTCGACCTGTGTACCTGTGTGTGCTCCACAAACACTCAGAATTATTCTGACTACTTGTTTCAAGTATCACATCCAAATCTTAAGACCCATTTCCTTCAAGACTGTTAAAAAGAGCAGAAGATTCCATTTACGCCACTAAAAGCATTAATTCCAGAGAACATTCATTCCCTAGGGCCCCAGGCACGGTGGTGGACAACAGCTCACAGTCACTCAGCAGCACGTCCACAGCAGAAGGCCATGCCCACATTGCACAGTGCTTGGGCCACATCACCTCTGGAGCTCATCTGGAACGCCTGTGACCCTAGGTCAATATTTACTGTTTGGTCAAGTATGAGCAACAACACATACTTTCCAAATTGTCTTTTTATACAGTGATACTGAGAATGGTATGTGCTGCAAGTCCTGGGACATACAGGATGCTCGAAGATACAAGTTCCTCATTGACGATACGGGAGGATTTTCTATTTATTTGTATGTTTGTATGCTTGTATGCATGTGTATTCATCCACAGAGTGACACCTGGAGCAAGTTATCCTCAAAATTACCCTGGGGTTTTACTGCAGCGTCACTTACCTCACACATCCTAAAGAGCTCAGAATGGTACTAACCCGCACGCTAAGGGGATAAACAGGAGACTGAGACCCAGTGAACCAGCAAGGTACTTCATTGAACAAAAGCGCCTTCTCGGGCTCCCTCAGCTACGGACTTCTTCAGTCTCTCACAAAAAATATCATTAGCCATATCCCACTTTACAGGTGGGAAAACAAAGGCACAGTTAATGAAATAATTTGGTGAAGTCATGGGAAGACCTCCAGCGATTCTGGAAAAACAACCCAGGTTACCTAATCTGCAGCTGAAAGGCCTCTTTGCTGACATTCCTGTGAGAAAGACTAAGGCAGATTTGGGATAATTTCTTCTGCATATTCAGTACTAATATGGGATACTTCAAGCATTATGTCAATGCTATGTTAGCACAGGAAAAACACCATATTTAAATTGCTTTTTCTAGTATTTCCTTCCAACTTATAATAAATTCGAATGACCGACATACTTTTCTTATTGTATGTCTCAACTATCTTCAGAAAATTGAATTTTACCTAAATAGCATAGATGATCCCCATTGCTGCTGCTGTGGACAAAAAAAAAACCCAAGCAAAACCAAACTAAAATAACAAAAGTAAACCATTTTTGGGCAGCTGAATAGTGTTCCATTACCTTTTGTTTTAAGCTTTGCTAAGTTTTTATTGGGGGGGGGATGCTGGAGTTTTGTTTGGTTTGTGTGTTTAGGTTTGGTTTTTTCTTTTTTTAAATAGGTGTAGCTGTTCTATACTAGAAGTGCATGAAAGAGCTGTCACCTTAAACTACCATGGCATTAATACACTTCTTGCCTGTCTTACTGGATCACAAGTGAGTGTAATCTCTGCATCCATCAGCAAAAGGAAACTAACCAAAAAATGCACAGATTTCTTCTATTCTATGCCATATCCAAAATACTTATTTAGAAACCACAGGACATTCCTTCCAGTTAAATATTAGCTTTCACCAGTTTTCAAAATCAGTCAAAATAAAGAAGCACTTAATCAGTCAAGTATTATATATACTGAAAACAGATTTCAAACTTACGGTGCAATAATGGCTCTAGCAGGTCTCTTTGTGGACTGTACTTGAGAAAGCCAACCTTCTAGTTGTGCATTCAGCTGGGGTCCTATGAAGAGATAAGGAAATACTGAATGAAGCCATAAAAGAATCTAAAATACCTCATGAATTAAATAATAAAGTCCAAAAGTCCAATAAACTTGAAATAATCTTAAACATCAAAGCCTGTGTTTAAATCTAAAAAAATAAACCCAATACATCTGTAATGTTGAAGGCTACAGGAGGAAAGTTTCAATGTCCTAGTCCAAGAAGCAATTTTACTGCACATCCCAAACACACGCTTACTTTTTTTTTGCTCTGTGGATGGATGTCCATACCATTTCATCATTAGAAAGGATGGCTGCTGATCTCAAAAGAGAGGCTAACAGATGACTGATTCCTCTGGTAACCATATTTGCAGAATTCAGAATTAAATTTAAGATGACCTCCAAGAGAGCCCAATACGAGAAGACTGTATAATACAAAGACCTCACGTACTGACATGGTAGCCAATGGCTACGGTATTTAGTCCTTTATGATTAACAAGCAAGCATAAGAGCAGAACTCAAAGCATGCCGTAACCTGGAAAAACTAAATACACAGGAAAAAGCTAAGAATGAGAAGACACCATGCTTATACTAATGCCTTAACAACTTCTGATCAATCAACATAAACTACAAATGCATAAACTTCCTGTCAGCATTAACTCTGATAATTGGTCGGTCAAATATTTAACGTTTTTTCTTTTTTCAACTACATTCTGTACCTGAACAAGTGACAAAACTTAAAATTCATGTGTTTCATGAAAAAAACAGGATGACTTCTGTGGTTGTAAAGAACCCTACCTTCTCTCATGAAGAATGTGAACTAGTTGCAATGCCATTTCTCTAAGCCTACAGTCACCTTGAATGCCTCAGCTGCTGTCTGTCTACAGTTCTAATAAGGCAAAAGAGTGACATTGATTAGCCACTGTCATTCCTGTAATGCAGAGACTTTGTCAAAAATTGTCAACCCCCCCCCCCAACACCAATTTTGTTCTGCTGCTTGCGGAAATCACAAGCAGCAGAGACATGTGATAGAGATAAGGATAATGACATCTTAGAAAATGGAGGCTGTTGTGGAAGCTAAGTAAAAATAAATAGACCTCTATTCCCATCCTCTTTTTAAGCTGCTAGGAGACTAACAAAACAGTACTCCATTACAGTTTTGCCACTTATTTTTTATATACTTACAGACACAAATTACTTAAACAGGACTTCCTAATTCTCCCAAAGTATGTAGTAGGATAAAGGACTTTCTGAATGAANGAGACACAAATTACTTAAAACGAACAAACAAGACTTCCTAATTCTCCCGAAGTATGTAGAAGGATAAAGGACTTTCTGAATGAAGATCTTTAGGAGGACACTTTTTATTTTTTTCTCCAACCCAGAGACTTAAAACATGACTCTTGCCCCACCTGACCCTTTCTCTTCAAAGAGGAGGATCCACAGGCAGCAGCACAACAGACAGGCCAGAACGTCTCAAGCCAAGTAAGACAGCCCTGGGACTCTCTTGCCCAGCAACACACAGCACTTGGCCTTCCTCCATCCCTTCGTTAGCAAGGATTTTTGCTTAAGAAGGTGGTTAAGGCGATTTGTCTTTGGTTAAGACAAATTGGGTAACTTGCTGAGCAGTTCAAAGAAAAAGTGTAGAATCTCTGGTAATTTCCTAAAATACCATGCAATTGCTCAAAACTGCCCAAAACTTCTGATCTTACAGTGCAGGAGCAGAGTAAGGTGACCAGGTTTGCTTAGTCTGTTATCACAGACATTCACTCTGACAAAGTAACAAACCTTTTTTCCTAGAAGCAGTAAAAGAACAGATCTGTACGACCCAAGGGATGAAACTTCCATCAGCATATACTTAAGGACCAGGTAACATATCTGCTTTCAGATTTTTTTCCTTTAATGGAACTACGAGGTGCCTTTTAATGTAATTAACTGGCCCAATGTAAGTTTCCATTTCAGCTGATACTTATTCATACTATTTTAATGAAACATGTAATCAAATCTCTTTCCAAATTACTAATGGCAAGAGACAGAGTACAACATATCCACCTGTCCTTCAAATATAATTTTTTAAAGTATTTTTTTATATAAAATAAAATAAAAATAATCAAACAGCACCCATATGAACTGACAGGAGCTTCCTGTGCTTACAAATACTTTAAGAGGGATATTCTAAAACCATAATTTTCCTGTTACCAAATTAGCATCAACTTGTTGTTGAAGTGTTCAGAGAAGTTTTTCTTCCAGCTTCTCAAATATGACAATGCTTAAGGTTAAAGTCAAAATATTTGACTTGGGTATACAAAATATAAATAAACCCACATTACCACAGTAGATATGCTCTGCCATATGGAACCCTACTGTAAGAGATTAGTAGCTTCTTCATGAAGAGTTCTATAAGTAAGTTTGGTTCATGAGTAAATTAAGTTTATTTGCAAAGATTTTTCCAGTTTGTCGCTGAGATAACTGCAGTAAATATTCATCTCCTAAGATGACTAGCATGGGCAAGGAATAGCTCTGCCACCTAAGTACCCTGCTGCAGGGGTGGGAAGTAGGAGAGGTCCCTGCTCCTCAAGCCGCAGGTGGAAAGCCCAGCTTGGGAAACCTTGCAGGATGAGCGCAACGGGGTTTTTAAGGCTAACCCAGGCAGAAGGATAGAAAACCTTACAGATGCAACAATCAATACACTTCAGTATTAAGACTGTAAGATCAGAGCTTTTACTGATTAAAGGAAGATTAGGCAGCAAAATATGAGCTTCGCTGAAGCACATAACATTAAGCTCTGCATTTCAATCCTATGAAGTAAGGTATAAATATAGGTATATAACTAAAGAATGCTGACATTATCTGTGGATATGTCACATCCCGTTTTGTTTTGGAAACCAGCAGAAGTGATGCCAAAATAATAAATAATTGCAAGCACAAAGCAAGAATTCAACAGACAAATTTATGGATAGAGCTACAGGCAGCATTTATTCAAATATCTTGCCTAAAAGGATAAATTATTTTTACAATCAGTGTTATCCCCTCACAAAGCACTAGAGTAAGTAAGAAGGAATCTTTGCATGTTAAACACATGCCAGCATTACCCAACAAATAACTCAGAGGCATCTGGTAGTTCATCACCTCAATTTACAGCTGTCATGGTCCAGGCTTTGCGAGTTAAGCCAAACCAGCACATTCTTTCCACAGCCAAGCTCACCTCATTGCGTGAGGCTGAAATGCTTATACACCACATGTCAACACAATATAATGGGAACTTGCTCCTGGCCCAGCAGCCACCATTACCAGTGCAAAGCCTACCTTTTCAGATTGGTAGGGAACACACAGTGCTTGCTCCGAATCCTCGGTCTCAGCAAATTGTTTGGAGTTTTTTTATTGGAAGAGGATAAGCCTCAACCAAAATTCAGAGCAGCACCAGGAAAAACTGCTCAAGTCTCCCTTGGTTGCGTGTGTAGGGCACTCGCAGAGATGCAAGTGGTGCTGCAGTCTCCAGCTTTCACACTTCTACTTGACAAGCTTTTACTTGTCTGAGCACGTCTCCTATCCTAGAGAAGCCAACATTTTTGTACTGAGCCTTACTCCTTTTATCTTTTAACTATCTTTACCTACTGATGAAAAAGTCTACACCTCAAAATATTTCTAATAAATATTACAGCATATGTACTAAGAAGTAAATAAGTCTTGTAAATAAGTCTTCCTGGAGGGTGTTAGAAAAATCAAGGTAACTAACAGTGAAACATTGGGGGCAGACACACAATTAGTTTAGTAACTGGAATTAAGGGAACTCTTCTCCCCGCAACTTTGAAGGTGAATCCAAAACATTTAATTCCATTGTCAGGCAAACTACAATTTGAAATGTGACAGAGGACTAACTAGATGGGCACATTGTCTACTGCTAGCATATGGTGTCTTCAAATACTGGTGAAATGGTGTAATCAGCCTATAAGCAATGGAAAAATTTACTTATGCAAACCATAGGACTAGGGAAAAAAATTAAAATACAATAAAGATTATACCGATGCTACATCAACTCGTACTATACACCTTGTAAAATGAACATAAAACAGCAGGTAATGCTTGAATGGGGGAAAATGAGCTACAATAGAAACACTGAAATCTGCTTTGGTAGCAGTTTCACTTGCATGTCCCAGTTTTCTGGTATTCCACTAGCTCTTTAATTTCCTTTACTGAAAGTTATTAGGAAATAAATAATCGAATGATAACACCACTCATTAAGGACATCAACCAACGTGCATCTACCTAGCTTTATAAAATACCTTAGCGGTTAAGTCATTCAGAGATCCAAACAAATGACCTTCTGTTTTATAGCTCTGAGAAAGTGATTCCGGCTCTAATAGATGGTAGATGTAACATGAGTTTGTAAAAGTATTCACTAAGCAATATGTGCAGGTCTATTTTAATAATACCAGGATTGCACCAGATGTACAGCTCTTTTTCAATTCCCATTGTACAGCAAAAGTTGAATCTACATTCTTTACTGTGAATATCGTAATTCTGACTGTATTTAAGTGATTCAGTTAGAAATAATAGCCTGGAAGTTGTATTTTGAATTGTTCCAGGATACTTTTACAGTATACAATGTTAAATAGTACAGTCTGCATATTAATATTGTGTTCCATTATTAATTCATAAAAGAGCCAGCAATGACACATCCACTTTCCCCATAAAATGCCTAAAAAACATAGAGGATCAAAGAGAGAGAAACATTACATTTAGCATTTAACATTGCAAAGCAAATACTTGATAAATTTGCAACACACTATGATTAGTTGTTCACAGATTGCAAGGCAAGAACTTAACTTAATAGCTGTATTTGCAATGCTACAGCTAATGTCACAACATTAAGATTTCATGATCAGTACATTAATTATCCTGCTACTGCAGAAAGCTCCTTTCACTACAGCAGAGATCAGCTCAAAACTTTCATTTCAATGGCCCTCACATGCTTCTTACATTTTTTTCCTGGATCCATTTGTCCGTGAACATCTACAAACAACACAGTGATTCATTACTTGTACATTACATTTGTGAATGAGCTGTGATGAGTTATTCCAATTTTGGGGAATATGCCAAGGTTCTTGGCATACCAAAATTAAGCACGTTCATTAAAAGATTCTTTTATGCTATAGTGAACATTTTCCTCAACTCCTTGTCTACATTCATCATCTAACAACACACAAGATTGCAAACGTTATTTCCTTCTAGCCACTTCAGCTGCTGCAGAGACTCAGATCCAACACCTTGCAGAGGAGGGCTTCTGCTCCAAGTTAGGGTACATGCAGCCACTCTGAGGGTGAGTGGAAGACATCCCAGCAGCAGTGTTTACCCTTAGAAACCCTGAGCAGCAGGCCTGGTGAAGAGATTACACAAATTCATCAACATGACAGCAGAGCAGAAACAGCTGTAACCAATGTGCACACTTTCTCTGATGCTGAGGAGAAGTTCCAGCTCGTGCCAACAAGCACGCAAATGCTGGGATTACATCACTATTCATTAAGATGGGCACTTCCATGGCACTACCCAGGGCCCCCAAGCCCTAGAAGGTGCAAGTGAGAAAAGCCACACCATCTGAGAATCACACTGCTATTGCACATTGAAGCTAGTTACCTCAAAGAGCTATCAACAGAGAGTCAGTGGGGTCTGGCATCAGACAAATCAGTATTTGGTACAAAGGCAGTAAAAAAGCATTAATACAGGTCTTATTGGGGATTGCGAAGGAGTAGAGGAGACTGCAAATGCGTTAAAAATAGCAGCCAACTTTGAGAGAAACATCATTTCTAAACAGATCACTCACGGCTTGAGAGAAACATCATTTCCAAACAGATCACTCGCGGCACACAACTGCCTTTTCATTTATCTTCTGATCTGCAGAGGTTCTTCAAAAGTATTATCCTTTCCAGCTGACCTAGACACTACCATGCAGACCTCACCCCAAAATACAAGGTCTGAATATTCCTGGCCACATGACAGAGGGTTATTTGGAAGTTCTGGCATTTCTTGCCTCAACGAGTTTGAAGCTTAATCCTTACAAGTGCTAGCAACAAGATGTCTGCACCTACCTACTTTGGGGTTCTTTTACTTACAAGCCAGGGCAGCAGAAAAACAATTCTGAAAAACAAGAGTATCACAACATTTAAACTCTCTTCAAACAATTATGTGGAGACAGACTATTTACTTGGCTTATCGTAAAAAAGCACTTTGAAGACAGTAAGTGCAATGGCCTTTCAAGTCAGCACACTCAACCAACTCTGCCAACCCACATTTGCATCAATGAGCTTATGGAAATTAAGGTTCTCCTAATTCAAACAACTTGGCATAGGCTACCAGAAAGCACACCTCTGACCACTAAGGCTTGGTCAAGGAAAGCAGAGAAATAAGCCACACACAATACAAGGACAAACTCGTTTTGCAAGGCGAGTTTCAGATCATGTAGTATTGTTATTCACACACCCCCTCAATTTGACTTTACTCTTGTGATTTGCAATAGCCTACTAAAAACCTTTGTGTTCTGTCTGTACCAGCATGCCACTGACTGGGGGAAAGTTGAGACAAAAAGTCTTATCAAACGCTTCTATAAAGAGTAGTACAGTATTCAATCAGCACTTCCAGTAGCCACACAAGGCAGGCCAGCTGTGAGTGAATAAGCCATGTTAAGTGCTCTAATGTGACGTCTCACTTGCTATACAGGAAAGAAGACGCACATATGCTAATGTTTATTTTCATTTCAGGAACACGTGGATTGATTCTCCACAGAACGGACCAGCACTTACAGAATCTACTCACACGGAGGAAAAAAACAGGAGAGAGCATCCACACACTGTCCTGCAAATAGTCTAAGCTCGGGCTAGCGTGTCATTCCCGTTATATTTCAGCTGCTCTTTTTGTATCTAGGAATGTATCTGTTCGGCATTCAAAGTCATGGAAAATTATGCCATTCTTCTTTCAAGTCATCTTTAATCTTCCTCTTCCTCCTGCTGACCAAAATCAGTTTCTCAAGAGGTCTGGACACTAGGTGGTTGAATTAACCCAGCAGGACTGGGACTTTCTTCCAAAAACTAATCAGAATGTAATATTTTTCACCACAGAACAGTGATACTTTTTTTTTTAAACAATCTATATGACAGCAACACAACAGGGTGAAACTTATTTACAAGGTATGTCTTTATCTCATTTTTGCAAGTGGTTTTAGTGGCCACCATGCACCAGGCTGCTAGTCCACAGAACCAGTGGCATGCCACATACCATTTCAAACTTTTAAAAAAGTAGACCTATAGATCAAGGTCTGTAAGTGAAAAAATAGGTTATTTAGACCAGTGACCTACTATCAGCAACGGTCATAGCACTATTTCAGTTTGGAAGCTGAGCTGTAAAGCTTCCCATATTCAGTGCTGCTCCTAAGCAGGAGGAAGAACAATTGACCCAACAGACTTCATTGTTTCTTTGCTGCCAGACAAATGCTCCACAGGTCCACGTCTGAAGTCCATTAAGATGCTACATGGACTGATGTGAGATGAATGTGAACTTCCCCACACCAAGAACTCCAGAAGAGAAGATTATAATTTTGGTCAAATTTTTCATATTGAACTCAACTGCAGAAACTTCTCAAGGAACCTGCTTTTTAATTTTTCCTTTACAACAGAATATTATAGATGAAGAACACATGGGAAGTTAAATGCTAACACCACCCTGAAGACCATCTTTTGCTGCCTGACCCCTTGTCAGCTTCACCAAGTGAGTATGAAGCAGTAAGCTTTCGGCCTGGGACCTCACTTCTCCTCCAGTAAGTTGTTTACTTATAGTTAGAAATGACACTCTAACATGTGAACATGCCTGTATGTGAATAATTGCATAGTCTCATCTGCTCCACAATGCTAATTAGCATCGTACAATTAGGTGACATATTTGCACTAGAATGTAATACATGTTTACCTAAGCAGAACATATCCCATAGCTGGGGAAAACAGGGGACCAAGGGTCTACTTTCAGCTGAAGCAACTGCTGCCTCAAAGAAATGAGTAGTCTCTAAAGAAGTCATATTTTTTTCTAACCCCTCTTACGTACATTACAATGACCTCCATGAAGAGTAGCAGCTCCATCTTACTTGGTTGTGGCTTCACCTCTGATACTGCTTCCACTCCTGGAGCGCAGAGGAGCCAGCTAATCATGTTCAAGGATATCTTCTGGCCACAAAAGATGGTTTGCCTTCTGGATCCATCCTTTGCCCTTTCTCCTTCGGCTGGCTTCAGCTCTTCTTTCCCTAGGCTGACTTCTACAGCCAGATCTCGCAGATACAATTTTTTTAAGCGTAGTAACGGGTGCTCTACTTTGCAGCCAACACCTCGCATCCCACCCCTGATCCACGATGCAATGCATCATCCCGGATGTTTTCTTGACGTTTTACCCTCAGGTACCAGGCACCTTGGGTTGAACTGCCACTTAAAACCCTCATCCTCACAAAGCCTCTTTAAAATGCTTTCTGATATAATGATTTTTAACACATCCTTCAACAATCACATCTCATTACCCTTTCAGACATGGTCATCTTAACTATAGAGCAGGATGAGGGTTTCCAGGGCATCTGCTTGCACAGGGTGATCAAACTCAGCTCTGTAGAAGGAGAGCCATTTTCAGGAAACGGAAAGCTTAAATGCTCACCAGTTTATATATATCCCAGCACATCACTTCTGGGATGAGACGGTAAGCACAAAGAGAGCAGGTAGGAGGACTTGACAACACAATCCCTGGAGAACTGTGGGAATGCACTGAAGAACTATCACCATTCAAACTCTAATCCCCGCCTCTGCTCTGTCCTTGAAGATATGCAGGTTGAAACCACATGATAAAATCCAGACTTCCTTCAAGTAGTACAACTGAGGAGACAAGTTACAAGTTTGAAATCGCAGCTGACATGTGAGTTTGGCCTATAATACAGGAATATTTAGGTCTACAGTGGACATATACCCTCTTGGTCCCCATTTGTTGCCTCTTGAGATTTGATGGACCCTCCTAAATGGCACACAAAAATTAGCTTCCAAGCAACAAATAACAGGTAGTCCCCGTCTTGCTGAACAGGGAGAATTCCTGCTCTCACATACCCTGTGTAAACAGCACAAGATAGTTCTATAGGAAGAGACAAAAAGGATGCTACTGTCTTGTTTAAGGAAACCCCTAAAAAGGAAAACAAAACACACTTCCCAAAACTCCAGCCTATGCAGCATCAACCACTTAGCACACCACACTGGCTGCACCAGTTACAATTTAACTTGTCAGAAATGTAGTCACCACAACTCCTTACAACATGATTCAGTTTGGGTTTTTTCATGCAGTGTAAGCATCTGGGCAAGCATCCCACATGACCTCAACAAGCAACCCCACAGGGCTGCCCAAAAGCAACGGGAGCAACATGCTTTTGGATGTCCTATTACAGACAAGTAGTACTGGCTGAACTAGTCACACTGACTTACCAGGGTAGAGTCTAATAAAATTATGCACTGAATTTTTATAGAAAACAAAAACAGCCAAACACAGCATCTATGGCTCTTTAATTATTAAAAAAAAGAAAAAAAATCTTATTTGCAGGTATCCAGCAGTAACCCAGCATGAAGTCCAATTTCAAATAAACTACAAAAATGTATGTGTAAGGTCATCCAGCCATTCCACATCACAAATCAGTTTTCTGCCTTATTCATAAATGACAATATAAATGGTACAGGCAAGTTGGGAAGTGTTACCGCAAAGCTTCAGTGTTTTGATGTCTTTGCACGTGTTTAAATTGATACCTTTGACATGATTTTGTTTGCATTCTGTAAACAGAGTACTACCTACCTTTCTAGGCGGCTGGAAAAAAACTGTAATTGCAAGCTATCGACATTGGATGAAGAACTGAGATCAGTTTTGTAATGAACATAACAGTTATGTTTGGAATATTAACTTGGAAGGAGAACAATTATCCTCTATTGTTGTCTCAAAACTGCCTACCCAGCATTTGAAGCCCAGCTACTTATCTAACAATCTGCCTCTTCCTCTGTTACCCTCCTCCCTGTGTTTCTTTTCTTGCCTTTCAATTTTTGCCTCATGCCCTGTTCATTAATTTGTGGAGGAGAGGCAAAACTACACCTATTATTGCCAAGAGAAGTGTACGACTTGTCACATCTAGTTCTTCTTAAATGTCAGTTCAGGATCCTGAATGCATCTCTTTATTTTTTATTTAAATTGCATCGCTCCCCTCCCTCTGAACTATTCTTTACAAGAGCCTCTTGTTCATCTAAGCTTGTTCACCTGCAGTTCTGTAATGATCTTTACTCCTGAGGCCAGTAAAAGACCATCCCTTACAAATCTCATTATTAACAGCTCTAAAAATACAACCGCACATCCTATCCACACCAGCAGGCTTCTGCCCCAAAGCCCAACAAAACTTATTTCCAGACGTGTGCTATCAAGCCATTATCACAGGTTTCTGTCTTTTTCGGGGAGGGCAAGGGAAGCGGTAGCCCTCCCTCCAATGCACTATGTTTTTCTTCTATTCTTTTTCTGCAAATACAACATTTTTTAATGGACAGAACCCTTTCTGCACTACTGCTTTGTAACTTCTCACTGCTACTACAGAGAGTGAGTGCTCTGGAAGAAAAGACAGCAGCTCATCTTAGACTACAAGAAGTGAGGTAAACTTCCTTATTTCCCCTCCACCCCACCGCCTGCTTTCTAACCCTGCAAAACACCCCAGACATCCTGTAGTCTCTCAGGAGGAAAAAAAAAAGAAATAACAGCACCACAGGAGCACTCCAAAACACCGACATCTGTTCGCGTGCTCTCACACCGACCAAGTGCAACGTTCGGTACGAGGCACAACGCACACAGGCTGGCGCGACCACCGCTGCCTTGAGACACGAAGTTGCAGCAAGGCGCGTCCCTCAGGCGGGGGCAGGCACACCAGGTACTCCCCGGGGGCCCGATCCTGCCCTGCCCACGCTCAAGCACCGGCTTTCGGGCGAGAGGCGCCGCTGCCCCGTGCAGGCTCCCGGCCCGGAGGGGCCAGCGGCAGCAGGCAGGTGCGCTCAGCTCCCCGAGATGCACGCTACGGCCACCGGATGCGGAGCGGCACCCCCTGCCCGGCT
>VZZY01016733.1:204500-217502 GCA_013400335.1 Eurystomus gularis
TGAAGGTGGGCGGCGCTCCCGGGAGGGGAGCGGAGCGGAGCGGCGCTTCCTGGTGCCTGGGGTGGCCCCCTTGCTGAGAGGAGAGCGCAGCGCAGCCTCCAGTGCTGCCTCTGCTGCCCCCGTGCCCAGTGCGGGGGGTGGGAGCCGTTCGGACTTTGAGGGCTGGCGGGATAGAGCATCGTTTCCCAAAGGCAGCGGCTTGGGGCTGAGAGAACAGGGAGTTCATGGGCCGAAGCTCCTTGTTCCTCAGCTAGCACAGTTCCTTTCCTAGGCCTCCCTGACCACTCCGTGGTCTTTGGTACCGTGGCCTGCAGCGAGGGCTGTGGGAGTACGTTTGTGTAGAAGTCTCTTAATTCCCCTCAACTTAATCCTTCCCCCACCCCCCTTTTTTTTTTTAATTAGCTTGGTGAATGGACTGCTGCCATGGAGACATCAAGCATAGCTCAAAATAACTAGTAAGGCAGAACTGGAGAGGGGAGCGTGGCAGTACAGTATGGAGGGAATGGAAAAAACAATTTTAGCCACTGACGTGTGAGATGCAACCAGGAGAGGGAAGTCATAACAGGAGAGATGAGGGGCTGCAGCCATTAAGATATTAGGCCGACTGATGCTTAGTGAGGTGGAAAATGTACGGGGCCAGGTCAGGGAACACCTCTCCCTCCCCCTTACGTAATTT
The DNA here is from genome assembly GCA_013400335.1 of Eurystomus gularis. Lineage (NCBI taxonomy): Eukaryota > Metazoa > Chordata > Aves > Coraciiformes > Coraciidae > Eurystomus > Eurystomus gularis. The sequence continues at coordinate 205,177 of VZZY01016733.1, forward strand.
TATTCTTCATAAAGTCCTCCAGCCAGTTATAAATGCATGCAAAATACAAAGCTTTTGTTATTATTCTATTTGTAAACAGTAAAACGGGGGGGGAGCAGACAAAGGCGTTGTTTGCAGTATGTCTTGAAGATCAAAAAAGGCTCGAGCTGCAGAGAAACGGCTGATGTCATTTTTATCAGTGAGGATCTTCCTCTCCACCCATGACACTGGCCTCCCAGTGCAGCTGAGGGACAACAGGGACTGAAGTCTCCAGTTTGCTGTGAGGAAATGTGGCCTGACTATCCCAGCAAATGTGTGACATGTTATGTAGCCTTCACTGCTCTATCTATCCTTATAATACTCTGTTGTTATTTTACAAATAGTGTGTTGAAAAATGTTAATGTGGATTGTAACTGCTGCCTAGACTGGAAGAACTATCCTGCCTGACTCCTTTAACACGAAACTGTATTGACAGTTGTGATACCCATTTATAACTTTCAAATCTTTTACATAAACTTCCCTTTTTGGAATAGTACGGAGTACTAATCCCTTAATAAAGTTTGCTAAATGCAGCAGAGGATACATTTTTCTCCATGGGGAAAAAGAAATGTTGTGATTAGATACTTACAAAAAAGGTCATGCCAGCGTATACTTCAAGTTTTTGATGCACCATTGTCCCACAGTCCACCAAGAACAGTTAGAGGCAGCTGCTAGGGAGAATATCTTGGGGGAGCTGGAGGTTAAAATAATTTTTAATTATCTGATGTTCCTCTCTACCATTTAGACAAAGAGCTTTCATCTCCTGAATGAACAATGAAAATAACATATAAGAACTTCCAAGTGGTAATCTACATGGTTTAATGAGTAAAAACATTCGATAAGTATTTTCTTCTGGGTTTACTACCTTTCTTTATGTAGTGTTTTTTCTTCCTCTTCAGCTAGCCTTTTAAATTTTCTTAAATACATTACTTTTTTTGTTGTTGTTGCTGCATACCTCTTGGGCTGTATCCCTTTTTCTTTGTGCTTCCTTTTTAAGTTTCCTTCTCCTTTGTTTTCCTCATTAACCTTTCTTTCCTTGTGTGTAGATTTTTTTTTTCAGTTGTGTGTAGATGAAGTTTCTACTTTATGTAGTGTGAACACAGCATCCGTGTCGATGCAGAGGAACAACTGCAGCTCAGTGTTAGCAGGTCATAGAAAGCACAGGCTTTTTTGCTAATCCTTAGATTGTGGCACATGCCACAAACACTGTGTCAGCCTGTTTTCCAGTGAATCTTAGTCCTCTGTTATCAACTCGCACTCTCAATCCAGAGCCCAGTGAAGCTGGATGAACAGTTTCTGCCTGTTCCTGCCAAAGCTTGTCATTCATAGTACCACAGGAGGAATTTGTGCTCTTTCCACAGGCAAGGGTGACCGTAGGGTTTTTTCTTTGCTCCCTCTTAACAGATGGACATAATACCACTGAGCAGCATTTAGTGATTTCTGGGTTCCTCTTTTTAAAGTTCTGTTTTATCACCTCCTGATCATAGATAGTTTCTTTAAGGGCTGGTGATGTGCTCCCGATGTACCACATAAAATAAATGAAAGAGGCAGAAACTGAAAAGCTGGCAGCTGTTCAGTTAAATAGAAGATGGCGATGCTGGGCTTCCTGATGCCCGGGACATGGAGGTATGGAAAGGTTATAGCCACAGGCTGAGAAACTGGGCTGAGCTTTCAGCTGATTGCTGTGAAGCATGCGTTAGGTTGGGAGATCCTCCTGCTTTGTTAATTTTTCTGACCACTGTTTGTACAGGGAGAAGTAACAGGAGCACTTACCTGTTCAGAGCTATTATTTCAGTCATTTTTCTCTGATGTGCAGGGGAGAGTTGACACAGTGCATGGACAGTCCCTCACGTCAGCATGCTCTTGAAGCACAGACCACAGCTACATGTATATGTCTGTTGGCAGTTTGTTCCTTATCTGGAAGAAAAGCATGAAGGCAGATTGTGGCAAAAGCGACTTGCCAATTGGTGTGCCCTTAGCATGCAGGGTTTTCCTTGAGTAACATCCTGTGCCCAGTTTGGGTGGCACATGTCTTCAGCTGGTCCAGCTTTCAAGGTCTGTTGCTTTCTTGGTTTTTGCTCTCGTTGTCCTCTTGCATGTGTTTTATTTTGCCTTCTTTCCTGTCATGCTTTTCATATTGTCCTCTTCCTGTCTCCTCCCTTCTCAGGAAGCTGTTCACTGTTACTCTAGGTTTTTCTCTTTACAAACTATCATTCTGCTTCTGAGGAACCTGCTGTTCCTAGCAGTCCTTTCTTTGAATGTTAAAAGCAGCCCCCCATCCCCAAACTTCATAGCCCTTACAAGGGAAATATCTCCACTTCCTGTATAATGTAATGGCATCTGAGATAGCATCATTGGGTAATTATCCATCTTGTAAATACCTCAGTGTACACCAGAGAAAAAAGAAGGCCATATGCTCTCCAGGAGATACTTCTTAACCATCCAGCAGCCTTTTATCAATTCAGGCTCCTCTCAGAAAACTGGTTTATTATGCACAATTGCAAAGCAGACTTTGAGAAGAGGGATAAAAGCACATTGGGAAGAGGAACATGACACATTCTTAGTCAGTGTTGCACTAGCACTGCTGTAAACTGGCCCGTAATTATTCACACACCATTTACATTTTAAGTCCTCACTTCAAACAGTATTTGAATAGGGAACATGAGCAGAAGCGATGCTCGTACTTTTTTCATCATGGTAAAATGCCTCTTTCTGTAACAACTGGCATGCTGTACTTCTGTGATCTAGGCTATGTAGTCACTCTTAAAATGAATTCAGATTATGAAATAGAATATAGGGAACACAAGCTAAGGCTTGGCTAAGAATAATTTGTTATGTAATTAGTACAATGATAAGAATAAATCAAAACCTGTATTTTACTAAGCATGGTAGACACAGGGATTCTTCTCATGTGTTTCCTATCCAACCTACTGGTTACAACTGCTTGTATCTTTGAGAATTTTTCAGATTTTTAATTTGTTTTAAAGCAGCTCTTTTATTTCTAGAAAGTCTGATGGGGAGAGAGAAGTTCTTTTGATCAGGCTGCATTTACAATAGTGGCAGCACTTCAGAAAATAAAATGGATAGCTCAAAGACCTGTACTGATTTTGGAGAAAGCCCTTGATAAATTGGAGATGCAAGAAAAAAGAAAAAGATTTGGCAAGTCAAACTGTATTTTTAGGTAGTAGCAGGCTTCAGGATGTGAGGATGTAGAACCCTTTGATCAGAATTGATTTTAGTGGGAAATCCTTTCTTCTGTCACTCTCCTCTTCAAGGTAAAAGATAATGTTCTCCATTGAAGCATTTAAAAAGGCAGACTTCAAATTACTGCATATGACTCATATACAGTTCTTTCACAGTTACTGAACAGCAACTTCTGAATATTGGATCTAAAATAGTCATCTTGGAAGGCGTGCTGTGGTGTTAACCAGGTATTCTGTTTTATTTTCTGCTTAACTTTACTGCCCTTTGGAGCATACGCTGACTCAGTTACCTAGGGTAGTATGGAGAAAACGGAAAAATAATTTTCAGGAATCAAGAGGTAATGGCTTTCAGCTACTGCCTTGTCATACACCTCAAGTTGCCATTTTCAATTACTTCTTCAAGCTTTAGTTCTATGTCTATTAATAACCTGTAGCCCCTTACATCTATTCTCCATTTTATTGACAAGTTCCTCGCTTTTATAAATGTAAAATCACTTGTTTTTTAATTTGTACTTCCAAATTAAATACATTTCTCTTGAAGCCCACGGAACTGGTGTTTCCTGTGGAAAAATAGTACTTCTTTCTTTTTTGGATTAAATTGGGATAACAAGCATCTGTCAAGTCTTCACAGAATTTTCATTGTTGTGTAGTAGGGAGAGTTTAAAACAAGTAAACGCTTTGAAAATTTGGATCTTATCATTACTTATCTAACTTTGAGAACTGGATTGCCAATTCCCTAAGGAAGGAATATGGTTGCACTTCTCCTGTTGACTTTTCATACCTTTGCAAGAATCACTACAATTTATTTCTTAAGAGCTGGTGAGATCACTGCTGCTAGTAACACTTCTACTTATTTTCTTGGAGGAAGCTGCCCAAAAGAGCTGATGTAGTGAATCTTCTAAAAACATCACCTTGTGAACATGGCTTTTTCATTACCTTGAACTAGCCTAGATGGGAAGACAACAGCAGGTGACACCATGTACCAAAGGGTGGCACCAGCAGCTGAGTAGGTGGCATGCTGCGGCAGGGACAGCTCACCTTAAGGCTGGTACCGATGCTTTGAGATTCTAGGCTGGTGCAAGAGCTGTGCAGAAAACCAGAGCATTTACAAGTTTTGTGCAGCTGCTTGATGGGTGTTACTGTAAGCTGAGAAATCTCATTGTATCCTGAATTCGGGCATGATGATATAAGAAAATTGCTCTGTCTAGGGAAGATTAATAGTTGAACTGCTTCTTTTTTGTATGTCTTGCGCAAATTCTCAACATAGAAATTGGGGAGGAACATAGATTTCCTCCTCACCTTCCCCCCCCCTTTTAACAATGCTTACAATCTTGCAATGTTGTCACCTATAGATGAAACCTTGGAATGCCGCTTTAGCAATAAAAATAGCAGTACCAAGTCTTTAGGGTGTCTCCTTGTCTTCACTTAAATGTTATTACTCATGCCAGAAAGTCAAAACACTGTTGTTAAAATCCTTTCAGTGTCTTTTTAGTGTCAGTGTTTGATGAAGACTGTGTTCACCACAATGCAATAGGATTAGTAATCTCATTCCACTTTCTGTGTGTTTTCCAAAATAGAGCTTTTTAGGCTTGGTTTTGGATTTGGAGGCTTCTTTCAATTTTTTTTTTTGTACCCCAGTCTTACTGCTCTTGGATTGCACTAATTCAATGTCTCCCTCTTAGCACATTGAGAAATATGTAAAATATGGAGAGCCTTCCTACTAGGAGTAAGAGCCAGATCTCATTCCAGCCCCTGCAAGTTAGCAGACAGTTGAAAAGTTAAGATTTTTTTCCTCTGAAGGCTCTATCTTCTGGCCACTCTTACACCCATGTATCTAAGCTGTTAAAGAAGAAAACCTATGTTAAAACAAAATAAATCTTCAGGTTATCATAGGAAAGTCATCTAGATATCAGAACTAAGGGAAAATAATATTTATGCAGTGGGCTACCTAATATACTGCAAATACACAGTATATCTTTAAGTAATTGCAGAGGCAAGTAAAATGAGAGTCTTAAGTCTCTTTTTGTGAATTTATGCATAATTACACAAAAAATATGCAGCCTTTAATGTCACACAGAAAAAACCTCTAACCCTCGCAGCAAAGAATTTACAAGGTTTTAACTACTTGCTTTGTTAAAGCAATTAGCTAAGAAACAGAATTGAAATGGGAATGGTAAGATGACAATATTGAAGTTTATTTGAATAGAAATTTAGGACTTTTGATTATTGAAACAACTCTTGGAAGCCAAATTTACCATTTCTCTGACTGTCAAACAAATTATGGTCATTCTCCCAGTCTATTAAAAACTGAGCTATGCTTAATCTGGGTTGCAGTATCCAGCGCTAGTGAAAAACTTGATTATGCTCCTTGTTACAAGTTTCAGAAAAAAAAAATGGAATTCTGAGGGCTGTGTCTAGTCCCTGTACCCATTGCCAATAACCTAGTGAACCAGTTCTCCAACTATGATGTTCATATTTTCAGGTATTTGCTAGCATTTTTTCACATCATAGTTTACTGTCTTAATTCTGCCTTTTTCTTCTGATTCCCAGCCTTCTGTTGCAACTTCTTATATTGTACTCTGAGGTCTGTGGCCTTTAGCCCTGCTGAGATTACAGGAAAAATAAACAAGGGGTCAGAAAAAGATAATGATGGGAAAAACAAAAAAAGGAGATGTTAGTAAACCCAAGGGGAAAAAAACCAGACGACTCAATATTTTTCTGGGTAGATGAGGATTATCTTGGCCATTAGGAAAAGCCTCTTCTCTGAGAGGGTGGTCAGTCACTGGAACAGGCTTTGCAGGGAAGTGGTCGCAGCACCAAGCCCGGCAGAGTTCAAGGAACATCTAGATGACACTCTTAAGTCATACAGTTTAGTTTTAGGTGGTCCTGCAAGGAGGAGGGAGTTGGACTCGATCCTTATGGGTCCTCTGCAACTTGAGATATTCTACAATTCTATCTTTGACAGAGAAAGAATGCTTCAACTAGGGGTAGCAATGCAGGGAACTGAATTACGGAACAACCTCAGTCCCTTCACACTCTATTCTGTGTTTCAGTTAAATCCAGCACAGAGTGACTGGAGATCAATGACAAATGCTGAGCAGCACACCTCATTAATGTAAATACCTGAAACACTGGAGGCTCTCTGCAGGTAAATCTGTTCAGCTGCTGAACTTAATTGTTTCTTTTAACTAAACTCGTTCTTTGGTGTTCTGAAGCAAGTTCTCTTTACTTAATTACTTCCTCAACATGAATTCTAACTGCTCCCAATATGTTTGCTTTCTGTTTAGGGATATTGCATGTGAAGGCCACTATATAAAATCAGAATTTATATACATGATTGGCTGTGTGATTCTTGTAATAAATTGTTCCCCTTTTGTTTCATGCACTCAGGTGATGTAGCCCCGTGGAATTATTCAGACTTTCATCCAGTGGTGCAGTTTCAGTACTTTATTTTGAAAGTCTCTTAACAGCTAGTTTAAACCAACTCAACAAAGTAAATGTCAAGTGTTCTTTATTAAATAACTCAAAAGGTAGAGCAAGTTGTGCGATTAAGAAAGACAACATCATGGTTCTAAAAGATTTTTACAGCAGAAAACAAATTGCGGCCAGTGAGCATTTCAGCCTAGTAGCCACATTGTCCTCATTTTTATGGAGTTAATTTCGGTCCTCAAATTGTGACTTGTTTTTTAAAAGATATGCTGCTAGAAATTCAATGGGATTTGGCGGTCTGTAAAGAAAGAAGTAAACCAAAAGCAATTATTTTTTGTTACATGAAATTAGGTAGCTGAAAAACTGATCACCTTCCCTTAAAAGCAAGGCAACTCCTCCCAAACATTTATAAGCACTAATTTAGGGTTGACCAACTACCTAAAGTTACTCTGTAAATTGCCAGTTTATGTCTGATGAGAAAGTTTATAAATAAGGAATCTTACTCAGCCTGTGTTCTATGTAGCTAAATAGCTAGAACAGTTACACATCTAGAACTAGGGTATAGTCCGCAAGCGTAAATACTGTGTGCACACCATTGGAAGTTAACATGCATTTGCCTGTTTCTTGATCTCTTGCTATATAAAGTAAAAGTTAGTAAGTCTGTGCTTTCTTGCTTCGTTTTCTTCAAATGGTTATCGGGTAGCTTTGTGCATAAGAGCTGTTTTCATTGTTTCTGGCAATTGAAATGAACACAATAAAATGACAACAAAAACTTCACATTTGACAAGTGCTGTAGCTTGCAAGTAGTCAATAATAAACACTTTTGATCACTGGCCTTAGCCCGTAAGTTTTTTTTTAAAAAAGCTCCTCCAGCTACAGTGCTTGAATCCTGTTGATCTGGATTCCGTCCACAGAATAAATGACAGACTTATTCCACACCTGGTCAGACCAAAGGTCTGGCAGTAAGCACATATGCCTACAAAGAGCGTTAAAAGAATGGAAGAAGTGCACAGAGACACTTCTCTGGCCCATCCTCCTGGCTTCCAAGCATGGACCAGCTTTCTGAGCTTAGCACCTTTAAATAGTCCTAAGTGGAATCCTCTACAGCTTTGACCAGTTGCCCCTTGAGCCCAAATACAACGTTCATGTCCTCAACCTGAGGCAAAAAAAGTATATAGCTTAATTATGCAACCTGTGAAAGATCACATCCTTTTGTTCATTTTGAATTTGCTACCTGCTTCTCTTAATTTGATTACTGTATCAGAAGAGATAAACAGTCCATCCCAATTAATCATCTCTATGCTATTTGTGATTTACCCAAGTCCTAATATATTCTGTCACAGAAGTCTCTTTTCTAGGTATCACCTATTCGGTCACTCGGTAGACAGGGAGCATTCCATATTCTGACTGCCCTGTCGCTCTTACATTTTCACATTCTACCAGAATACAGGGGAACTGCAATTATACACAATATTAAAAATATGAGAATATTATAAATTTAAATTGTGATGTTATGCTTGTTTTTATCCCTTCACTTTCCAAGTCCTACCATTCCAAATTTGACTGAGAAATGCACTGACATTTAACAGTTTAAAGGTATTTTTTCACAAGAGTAACTGTAAACTCTGAATCTATCATTTTGTCACTAGCATTAGGGTATTTACTACCCTCCCAGGTGCAGCCATAGTTCACTTCACTTTTTGCCATAGTTTCAATTTTTAATAGCAGTCTTCTGTAGTTTCACATTGAGTTTATGAAGTTCCTGTGCAATCAATTACAGTCAATCAAATTAAAAAAAAGCCTCAAAACCTATGCTTCAAATTTCAGTATCATTCACAAATTTTGTTGGCCACTTCTTCAAATTGTTATAAATGATCCTTTCCAGGAATTTATCTCATTTCGCTGTGAAGGTTCATAATTTATTTCTACTCTGTCTCTTACCTTCCACTCGGTTCCTCATCCTTATAAAGGCCTTTCCTTTAATCCCACAGCAACTAACTCTCTATAAAAGCTGCTAGTGAATGACTATGCCAGAAACCTTTTGGAAATTTAAAGAGATTGTACGATCTGGATTCCTATCTACATGTGCTCGCTGATTCCTTCAGTGCATTCCAAGAGACTTACAAGACCTGACAAAAGCTGTGCTCACTCCTCCAAAATATGTCACTTATCCTGGATGCTCACTATCCTGGATGATAATTTCTACTGAATTCCAGGCACAGTCATCAGTTGTACTGCGCTGTCCCCTGAACATCTCTATATTCCTTAGAGAAAGAAATTAGCATCTGTTAGTTATTTTCCAGTTCAATTTTAAGCAGAAGGTTACCCAGCAGAGCAGGCAGTTCAGCTTTTTCACCCTGGGGACTTTGCTATGCTCAAGTAAATAGCCAATTTGACCTTGGCAGTTTGATACCCTTGGGTTTTTTCCTGTATGTTCCCCAACCTCTTCTACCGATGTTCCAATTTCACTCCTGTGATGAGTCCTCACAAAGAAGAGCTTCTATACTGAACAAAGGTTTTATTAAAAAAAAAAAAGAAAGAAAAAAGAAAAAAAGAAAAAGTTTCTCCGTAACACAAGTATCCAGACCGTAACTGTGGGGTGTCCACCTCAGGCTGTGTTTTACATTCAGTCTGCAGCAGAACCACAGATCTCAACTGAAGATCTGCACACTGCTCAGGTGAACACATGGGGTGTACCTTCCGAGGTGCTCTTTTGCCCAATTAGTTGTCTGTACAATGCAGCTCAAATTCACAACTCTTTTAGAGGTTAAGACACTCTTGATGGTTGTTGTGGCTGTAGGTACCTTGATGCAATGATGGTCACCCAGACCAGCTCTTGATAATGTTATTTCAGCCGAACTGAGAAACAGGTACATGCAGTATGACTCACCAGTAGTTTAGATATACCAAAAGGCTAGAAATTCATTTGGATAAGATGAACAACTGTCTGCTGTTAGTGAGAACTTTCTACATTGACAAGAGATGCTTGGAAGGAGCATATCTTTACTCCAAGGATAAGCTTATCAGTTTGCTGCTTACTGTGTGGACAGAGCAGGGTCAGCCTCATCCTTTAGAGAGTGTTTAATCTCCAACAAAGATGCACGTTGGGCCTGATTTGTCTGTCTGTCTTTCTTTTAAATGCCAAGCAGAACTCACATTTCCACGGTACAAAAATCTAGAACTTATTGCCTTGCTTCTATAAGGTGAATTATGTGATAAAATCAATTTAAAAATACATTACCCTTCCAAAACCTTCACAGTACCATACCTCATTGGAAGATCAACGATTCAATAAATAATTCTTAATCACACCTTGCACCTAAGAGAGGAACATGCCCTGCATGGTCAATCATAGTAATTCATAGGTTCATAAACCTGTTGTAGTGACTTTCTTACAGCTAGCAACTAGCAAAGGTTTCAAGATTTCAGAGGTGACAAACCACCCAAGTTTGAGACCTACTTTTTTCCTACAAACAGAAGGAACATTGAAGCATCTTACCTCTCTTTTGCAAGAACAGCAAGTCCCTGTAGCAAGATCGGTACCACCGTCTGATCCAAGTAGGCACGTGTGGGTAATGACTGAAGATCCACCTTCTGCTTTGATGTTTTCTCTGCATTTATTTTCTCATTTTCTACTATCCTCTGAAGTAAAAAAGAAAAAAGTGAATGAACATTGGTGATGGCAGTCACATCTACTTTGCAGTGAGTGCTAACAAAATGCCCATCTCTCTGCAATTCACTGTTAATAACTTCTTTATCTCTTTTAAGAAAATTGAAGTGTGTATTTTTCCTTGCACAAAAACCTAATCCAGAGGCGCCTTCTGTTAAATTCTTATGTTTTGGAGAAACAATATTGTAAGTTTTCTAAAACAGAAGACGCCCAATCTCTATAATTTTTATTTCTGCTTTTGCATTCACAGATTTAAATTCTTCACCACTGAGACAGGAATGACTCCTAACAAGAGCGGCCTTGATTAAATGGTTCCTGTGTGCACATACGTCTAACACAAAATGCTAAAAGCACAAGAAATTCAGGTGAAGTCTGACAAAGGTGACTGTGTTAAAGTCAAGCACTTTGAGACCGTGCTCTATTCAAGTATAGATGGACACTTTAAAGAAAACATATGCAAAAGGTTTCCAGATGCCTTTTGGTCAAAAAGTGCTGAATCATACCATTAATCACAGGATACCAGCTTGGAAGGAACCTCAAAGGTCATCTGGTCCAACCTTTCTTGGCAAAAGCATGGTCTTAGACAAGATGGCCCAGCACCCTGTCCTTTAACCTTTTAACAGTAGTTAAAAAAGGACACTCTACCACTGCCAGCAAACCAAATGTATTCAACGCAACATACACGAGTCTACCAATACGGGACCAACGTATCCAACATGTTATGGTTCTGTAGTGGAAGTTGAGGCAGACAGACAAGCAGGTATCAGGGAGATGAGTCACAAAGGACATTTAAGAGAAGTTTCTGCAAAAGCTTAGCATAGAGAATGAGCTTATAACAGAAGAAGACTCAACACATTTCTTTAACAAGGAATAGTAGTATTTAGTATTATTAATTATAATATTATTAATTAGTATTATTCTAAACCACACTGTTACCAACAGCAGAGAGAATAGATTGTGTCTACTCTTTCTCAGCATAAGTAATTAAGGATAGCTTGGATTATCCTGATCCAGTATTTCTATTGACAAGAACATGAAAAGAATCCCTCTCTTGGACCCTTCTAGAGAAATGTCATCAAATCCTCCGATTCCCCTCCCTGTAATACAAGTCTGTCTGGCTTTTTATGCCACAATACTTTATATACTATATATACTTCATATACATATATAATAGATAGTGATAAAATAGATAAGGATCAAAGGATACTTCCAAAAACCCCCACCTCATTAAAAGGCTCATTATTTACCTCAGTACCACCTACTATAATGGCATCAACGGAACAGAAAATATATCCAAGTTATCCAAGGGACTAGTATCTGTTGGTCCAATTTCCACCTATCTTTCTTGGGAACATTACATTTGCTGAAGTCGGACTCAACATTTTTCTCCTTGTTCAAGAATGTGACCTCTACTGTACTTTACAGCAACAAAACCTTTGTTACCTCTACGTTTTCAGTGAGGCCGTATTCAGAATGGGGATTTTCTGGAACCTGTAAAATAACACACGATCAGCACAGTGAACACGCTCCTTTTACTCGAGTAGCGTTCTGCACCTACAACACTTGGCGCAATACCTGCGGCTGTTCCTCCATCATCTGCTCTGCCTCCATGATGCGAGAGGTGGGGTTTGCTGGGCGCACAGTAATCCTGGAAAGCAGTAAAAACCCAGGGTCAGCGGGCTGGGCGGAACAGCAGCGTTAGCTGGCTGACACTGCATCGCTCCGTCACTAAGGCACAGTCACCAGAGAGCAAACGGAGCTCCTCTGCGCTCCCCGCCGCCAAACCTCTACACGTTTCTCCCGCCCGCAGCGCTGAGAAGCGTCTCAAACTCACGTTACGTCCGCTGAAGAAAACGGTACCGGGACTACGGCACGCGGCATTCCCCGTTCGAAACAACGGTCCGCCGCGCCGGCCCGCTCCCCCGCCCGGCCGGCAGCGCCCGCGGGAAGGCGGAGACACCGCCTCCTTCCTCCTTTCTCGCCCTCCCCTCCCTGCCCCGCACGCC
>VZZY01016733.1:222590-264316 GCA_013400335.1 Eurystomus gularis
CGCGTCGCGGCAGGCACAGGCTGGGGCAGAAAGCTGCGGCTCGGCCTCCTTGCCCACGCAGAGCAAGTCTTCGCATTTCCCTCTGAGAACTTCAAAGTTCTGGCGCGTCTGGGTAAGGCGACTAAAAATCGGGGGGTGTGACTGGAACGAGCTTTCAGTTTAACCAGGGCAGCCGGACAACAAAAGCACCAGGGCCAATAAAGAGGGCACGTCCTTTAGTGGGCTGTCTGACAAATGACGGAAGCGTTGAAGAGAGTCTTCAGGAGACCTGGCCCACAAACAGCCCATTTGGAATCGGCTGACTTTTGAGGAAAGAAATAAATATTTGTAATTAGGCAGTTTAAAAAAAATTTTTTTCTTAAACCGTTTGACAGGCTTACTCATAGAGAACTTATCACTGTGTGGCTAGAAGACCTTATAGAGGACGTTTAGGTTTGAATAAATAAAACAGAGGAGTCAGGAATAATGTGGGGGTTTTTTGTCTAGGGAATAAAACCCCCCAACAAACCAGTTGCTAGTGCATTTACTTTAGCCTTTTCTTGTAAATGCAGCAGCACAACTGTCAGTGTCCAAATGATGGTCCTTAGGGACATGCCGCGCTAGGTTTTAAATTCTCTGGAAACACCAGAATACCTTATTATACTCTTTCAGTTGAGCTTCAGTGACGCTGCTATCCTAGAGAAGGTTGAAAATACAGGAGTAGGCTTTCAATAGAAGCTACGTGCTGAGAGCACCAGAAAAGCGGGGGATATGTCTCGCTTTGCATTGACACTTGGGGAGTGGCAGTGGTAAGCTCTGGGAGAAAAAAGCCCACCGTGTGCAGCAAGGTTAGTTCAGAACAGATGTACGGTCTGAGAGCATCGAAGGTCATCGGAGCAGAGCATGAAAGGAGGTGAGGTAGCTTAAAACTTCAGTGGTGTTGATGATTGCTCTGTGAAGAGTAGCTAAGTCTTAAATTATCAGGTGCCTCTTCTACTGTTGTGGCTTATAACTGTTGGTGGTTTGAAGGGTAAACCTTCAAACACCACTTTTAATAATGTGCTTGCTTTGTAGATACCTTTAGAGTTGTCATATGTGAATTAGCTGCACAGGTGATACATTTAGTAAGAAAAAAATCTTTTCTGCTAACCCAGGCAGTTGCGAAGCTGTTACAAACCTGAAAATGCGATATTTATTTCACTGAGAAATAACTCATTTTGTTTTAATAAGTAGATTTGTTATTTGCTCATCTGTTTTTACTAGAATACACGCATACCTTTGAATTTATTTGATATGTTAGCAAGTTTTTTTTATAAATTACAACAGAAAATTTATTAGGCACAGTATGTGAAATGGTTAGGATTTCTAGTTTGTGTAATAACCTGTTAATTATGTGGCATTTTTGCTGTTCTGCAAGCTACACACACTTCAGTAATTACGATGGCGCTTCTGGTAATTTTTATGTTTCTGAATTATTGGAGAAACTGATGTTCTTGTTTTGGTATTTTCAAAATCAGCCTAACATCTTTCCTTGGGCCTGAGAAGGCACATGTGGTGGGCTGACCCCATCTGCCAGCTAAGCAGCCATATAGCTGCTTGTTTACTCCCCTCAGTGAGACAGGAGAGAGAACAGGAAGAGCAGAAGTGAGAAAACGTGTGGTTCAGCATAAAGACAGGTTAGTAAGTGAAGGGAAGAGGTGGGTGGAAGACAGGTGATGCAAAGGCAATTGTCTACCAAGTGCCCAGCCAGTTTCTGAGCAGTGGCAGTCTTGGAAGACAGCCCCCACCCTGTTCTTCCTCTACCCAGTTAATTGCTTGGCACGGTTTTACATGACGTGGAATATCCCTTTGGCCAGTTTTGGTCAGTCAGCCTGTTGGTGTCCCCTCCCAACTTCTTGTGCACCACCAGCCTGTTCACTGGGCATCTAGAGTGGGAAAAAGAAAACCTGGAGGCTGTGCAAGCTGTTCAGCAACAGCCACAGCAGTGGTGTGTTATCAACACTGTTTTAGTCACAAATCCAAAACACTGTGCAGTAGGGGCTGCTATGAAGAAAATTAACTCCATCCCAGCCAGACCCAGTACAACAAATCAATGACTTCTAAGGAATGTGGCTTTTTAATTATGCTTTTAATGTCTTACTCACTGAGAACTAGTGAACTATTGTGTGCAGATTCAGAGCACTACCTTTGCAAAGAGCTTGGTTTGGTATAATTGCTCTTAAAACTTCTCCAGTTGAAAGGTAGAAGTGAGGTTTTGATGATGACCTTGGCAGGCTCGCTGCTGCTTTTCAGAATAGTAGAGCAATTCAGGCAATAGCAGAGGTGGCTGGAATCATCTCAAGTTTGATTTCTACTAGCCATAATCAGTATTAGATTTACACTGCAGTTGAAACTGTTTCCATAGGTGATGGGGAGAAGCTTAAAGAAAGAAAGGCTACAGAGAGGGTCAAAGTCACTAGCTTTGATTTAATTTTTCTAGCTTTGTCCATAACAGTCAGGATATATGAGGCTGGCGGAGAAGGGGCAGTAATAAAATGATTCCTAAGGTGTGTGATGTATACAACTGTAGGAAGGTGCTGCTCCTGTGGTTGGTGTTGGTAAGAGCACAGCATAGAATTACCTGCACAGGCTAACTCGCCAAATGTTATTTAAAGATTTTGCATCTGGAGAGGAGCAAGAGAAGAGCCTTAAGAGGATTCTATAAATGTACTGAAGTATTTTTACTGACACTCAAATTTGCTAGAAAATAGGCTTGTGACTGAAGTTACCAAAAGATTTGAGTGCAAAAGCAACACAATCACTGATAACTGGCACTTGGGAATAGTTCTGTGAAACGTTCTCTCTTCTGAAACTAGGGTAGTAATGTTTGAAGGTTTCATTCTAGGCATTCTTGTGTTTTCTAGCACTAGCAGCTTGTTAATGCTAATCAGGTTTAATTCGTAATACCTAATGTGCAGTATTCCTGTGTGGAAAGGCATGCTTGGTGTGTGACATAGCTACCTTGTGAAGGTATGTTTCCATATACAGGCAAGAATATTTTTAATGCAGAGTATTTCAAAAAGGGGTGCAATATGAAGTAGATACTCGTATCTCTTCAGTGGGTTGATTGCTGTCATGGTGTCAGATAATATAGGTTAGGCATATAGGGTTGTGTTTGCTATAATATCCAGTTAGGACACTGTTGGTACAGAGGTGTACTCTAGTTCTACATATATTGCGCTTCATGTGAACGTTGACATACACCTGCAATACAACGGCTGCATGATAGGGTGAACAAAGAAATACCCCTGTGACAAATGAGCTGCTCTGTACAAAAGTTAACCAGAAGAAGAGTGCCTCTTGCCTCGCTTGTATAGTATCTTAGACTTGGTTTGGTTTTTTTTTCCTGGAGTTTCTGTGCTTCTGGTGTTTCTTTCATATTGGCTATTACTGGAAGATTAAGAGATATTTCTTGATTTGATGTTTCAGAAGGCAGAACTGTTAATTTCACCATTTCTGTTGTGAATGAATATGCGTAGGCTAGCTTTTTTGCCCTCTTTTGTCTGGGTTGGTTGGTTTGGTTTTTTGGTTGGGTTCGGTTTGTTTGGTTTTTTTTTAGGGGACTGATCTCTTTAAGGTGGATGGAGAAGTATTCCTAAAACAGGCAAAAGTGATTTGAGGCTGGTGTAGTACCTGTTTTTAATAGAAAAGCTTATTTGAAACTGAGTAGATAAAGTTGACAGTGTCCCTTTAAGTGTTTCTTTAAATCACAGGATTTTGTTCAAATATCTCTTCCTTCCTCTTGCTTGTTTTATGCAGCATTATATGGAACCATTCCTAAGCTTTTAATTCATTACAGAAAATAATGGGTTCACTTCCTTTTTAAGCAGGACAAAAGGAACAAGCTGTTGAATGGTATAAGAAAGGAATTGAAGAACTGGAAAAAGGAATAGCTGTCTTAGTAATTGGTCAAGGTAAGCCAGTTTTGAGTTTTGTGGAAAAGATTTTGCTTTATGGCTTCTTCAAAGTGAGGGATCAATATTGCTAAATATGGCAGGTGCTAGGAGTGGTGTGCTGCATGAATTAATTTTCATAAGACTGTTTCTTACTCCTGTTTTAGCTGTAGGTGAACATTGGGCTGTTTCTCTGTTCTATCTTAATGTTCTGCAAATCTTGTTCCAAGTATTTTCAGACTATTCAAAATCATGAACAGTTCATGAAAATTCTAAAGTAAAACACTTGATTTCTTATATAATGAGAATGCCAAAATAATGAATTCTGATTTTATTTGCCAAAGTTTGCAGTTCATGTTCTCGCTTATGCAGAATTTTATATTCCCTTCAGTGTAACTAAAAGTAAAAACTCCAATCTGGAGTTGTCTAGCATTGTGTTTCTGAATAGCTTATGCCAAAGTAGCTGAACATTTCCAACACAGGAAGAAAGCCATCTGTGTTTATGGAAACATGTAAATCCATAGTCTAGAAGCAGGTATGTACCATAGAGAAATAGGTGTAATGAAGGACTGGGTAAGAATTCGCCTTCAAAATAATATAATAATAATAATAATAATAATAATCCAGTCCCCCCAAAGCCAAACCTGTAACTGCTTTTGCAGACTGCTGTTTTTGTTCCTCAGCTACGTTTAGAAATATTTGTGAACAGTATGTGGTGGCAGGTTACTTATGCAGCAATACCAGGGACATTTGATACAACCTGCCTAAATTGCACAATTAAAATTTAAAAAAGCTTGACTTTTTTCAGGAAGTGGTAATATTAATGTCTATAATTCTGTGTGTTTTGAAATGTAAAGGGACACAGTCAACTGAATTTAAACCTGTTAATTTTGCCAAAGTGAATTATTTCAAATTGTACTTGCCTCTCAGTCACTTTTCAAGCTTTTAAAAAATCTTTTTTATTTGATTCTTATTTAGAAAAATGCAGTGACAAAGAACATATATTAGGTCAGCATGAGATGCTGGACTATATGCAAAGCAATGCTTGGGTTCCCACTGCTCTACACGCAATAGTGTAAAGCAGATGGTGTCAATTAACTTTAAATTCTGTTTTTCAAATAGAAAGCTTTAGGATTTTTTTTCCTTAGTTTTGCAGCAATGTTCCTTAGTGGAGGGGGTAGCTAAAGGGTGGGAGGAAGAGGAGGGAAGGCTGGGTGTCAGTATTTTAGTGCTTTAAAAAGTTATTTTGCCAAA
This sequence comes from Eurystomus gularis, assembly GCA_013400335.1. NCBI lineage: Eukaryota > Metazoa > Chordata > Aves > Coraciiformes > Coraciidae > Eurystomus > Eurystomus gularis. The sequence continues at coordinate 227,756 of VZZY01016733.1, forward strand.
TTGTGTTTTAACATTGATTTTTCTTTGTAAGGTGATCAGTGTGAACGGGCTCGACGTCTGCAGTCTAAAATGATGACAAATTTGGCAATGGCCAAGGATCGCTTGCAGCTTTTAGGTACCAGTTACAATTAATGACTTTGGAAAGTTTGTCATTATTATGAAAGTTCGTCATGCACAACTTCATGTAATGAATTCTTCTAAAATATGACTTTGATTTTTAAAGTGAAGGAGTCATTATCTGTGTAGGGTCTCTTTAAGTTTGGGTTTTAGGTGAGAGAGTAAGTAATATTTTTTTTCAATGCTGTTGATGGATTTTGAAGTTGGAGTCTCATGGCCCACTTCCCTATGCCTTAAGAAATAGGTCTAAAAGTAACCTGGGAGGTCTTGACTCAAACTGAGGAATTCTTGGCTAACTCCTACTGGAGTTATTTTAGGATTTTTCTATTAGAACTGTAGTAAAACGATACATGAATGCTAAGTGTGCCTTCTGTAAGTGTGAATTCTGTTGTTGCTTATATAATAATTTTCCTGATTATTGGTATGTACTGTAGTAATAATTCTTTAGCATTATATAGACGGTAAGATTGTGGAATCCTAATTTTTGTAATTTTTGTCTAATAGTGTTCTATTTTGAGACTAGCAGGTAAGATCGCTTCCTTTCAGAAGCACAGTGTTGTATACAGCTTTATCAAAATGAAGCGTTGTGTATAAACTCTTAATGGCCAGAGTGAAATAGGCAGGATTAGAAATGGCATCTTGCTGTGCATGATAAATGGACAAAGATCACCCCTCCTTATCAAGCAACAAACCCAAAGCTTTGTGTAAATGGAGATCATTAGAAATGCTTTCAGTTCAGGTAGTGAAATGAAAATAAAGATTTTTTTTTTTTTTTTTTAATTGCCCTTGAAGGGAGAACTAACAAATGTGCTTGAGTTTAACTTGCCTATCTGCAGCTTTAATCTTGCACTGTGTTGCTTTGATTTACCAGCTCCCTCTTCTAGGAGTGTGTAGGAAAACTCGTATTCTTTTCTCCTCTTAGACTTTGTGTCTGTGGTCCTGACTCGTGATTGACAGGGAAGTTGTGACAACCACAAGAAAGTGCATCTCTTCTGTTTCCCCTTCAGTTCCTGGTGTCCTTAGTACAGAAAAGGAAAAAGTGAAGGGAACGTGGGGTGAAAGAGGCTTCCAGCTTCTATGCTTTATTATGAGTGCTTGTCAATAGAACTTTAGTATAGGCAGAAGAAATATTTTCTCCTCATTAGGGTTAAAGGCTGACTTGTAGAGGTAATATAAACTAGGGAATAGAAGAGTGAAAGAGATGACATGCTAACAGTCTTTGAGAAGGTATGGCTTCTTGCTGACATCCTAATTGCAAGTAACAAGGATTTCTTAAAAATAATTGCTATTCTTTGAACCTTGGAAGTAGCAATGCCTGTATTTTGTGGGCAGTGCTTCATCCTTGCTTATGTTCTTACAGTAGCACTTGCGATGTTGGTCAGTTGCTTACTTGCTGTGCTCTAATTGAAAAGATAAAAAGGGCAAAAAATGTAAAGTTCAAGTCAAGGTGGCATATTCATCTTTACTACCAGAATGTGTGATCACATGCTGTTTATATTCTTCATTCAGAGTGCAGATTGCATAAATTGATGTCAAATATGATTTTGTTTTATTTTTTACTTTGAAATTATCAGAACTTCAGTACTTTGTTCTGCTTAGGCTCTTGTTCCCTTTGCACTAACGATCTGCTTGTAACAATGTGCCTGAGAGCAAATTTGCATAGAAAAGACCAAGTGAAGTCATCTGCCCTTTAGTAAGGAAAAAGAAGTTGTTTGGAGAGATATTCCAATGGATTTAAATCCCTGCAAGCTTGATCATTATCTATTTGAGTAATATTTATTATACTACCTAGCCAACTTTCAAATATTGATAGCATCTGCTTTTATTACTTTATCTGTTATTTTACATGGATTTTGTCAAAGTTTAAGGTAATTAGAGTTGAATTACATGTGCAGTTCTAAACGTAGCTTTTAGCTTGTTACTTACAATAACAAGTATTTGGAAGTTTTTAAGTGGTGTTGAGATGCTTTTGTAGTTGAACGAAACCTGAGGCTTTTGAAGCTCTTAAGATTCAGTACAGTGACTTTTTTTTTTTTTTTTTCCCCCTATGAATCCAACATTTAAGATCAAAGAGTAGGTGTTTTCCTCTGGCCCTGTGGAATTTCTGTATTTCTTAAGGGACAATGGACAAGTCCTTTATTGCATTAGCTGGTAGGATAAAACAGACTTAAATAATATCAAATATTTCATCTTGCTACAGGGAGATGTGATTGCAGACTGCCTAACTGAAAAGCCGTCCAGTCAAGTTATGTTGGTAATACATAGAAAGTGAAAATTAAATCATATGGATTAGAATTATCCCTTAAAATTGGTCAGTGCTTTGCTTTATTTTTTTTTTAATGGATTGGATCATCAATGTATGTTTACATTGCATGACATCACTGATGAGAGTGTTGGACACCACTGATCAGAGTGTGGTGTCTGATCACACCTATGTTTTATCACCGTGTGTCATCACACCACTGATGCCTTTTAATGTTCATCCAGGAGGATGTAGCTACTTACTTTGGACGCTGGCTTTACTCTTTTGAGCCCCGTTTTCATCTTTTATCTAAATACTGTATTGTATTCTGTTTAAAGCTGTACTATGGCACAGCCTGAAAGCTGCAGTTACTCTGGGTATGTTTCACAGCACCTCAGGGTGATGCGATCACTTTGGCAGTCCAGTGACAATACTGAGTTGTGCTACCGGTCAGAGGACTTGGAAGTTGAACCATTTGAATTGATGGAGACCTCTGTTTTGGACATGGTTTAGGGTGTGTTAGCTGTGCAGTTACTTAGATGAGTGCATAAATCTTGCTCTGATGGCCTTCATAGTCCTGATCTCTCCTGGATGACGGATCACTTACATTAGAATCATTACGTTTGATATATTTAGAATCACAGGAGGATATTTTTTTGCTACAATCGATACATAAAACTCAGTAGCTTGATGTTTCTAGAGATGGATAACCATGGTGGCCAGTGTAACACAGTTCTAATGCTATACACATGTTACACACATCTGTGTTCTCCTGTTTCAGGGAGAATTTGTGTAGGGGAATAGATTTCTGTCAGCACTAGTGCCTTTCTGTGTACTATGTGTAGCCTCCCTGTTTTGGTTGAAGGATGTACATGACACATAAATAAAACAACTTTCATCAGTATCTTCTTTGGTAGTATAATATTGCCTGTGTATAGATAGGGGCTCCAATGGACGCCTTTTGGAATTGTTCCACTTTCTTGGAGGTTTTGCATCAGGCTTGTCTTATAGGGCTATGTTACTTTTCTTAGAAATCAGTTAACTTGCCTGACTAAGACACAGCTGCAGTGGTGTTTATTTGGTAGGTTTATATCAATGTTGTGTCATCAAGGAGAAATAACGAATGAGATTCCATAAACTTTTTTTTTCCAATGCCTGGAGACATAGGGAGAAAGCATTTAAATGGAAAGTGATAGGGCATTCTGTGTAATTCCCTAGGGTAATATTTAATAGCTCAATTTATTGCCATTATTCCAGAGGGCTCAACAGCTACGCTGTCTTTCCAGAAAAGGGATATATTTGCTTTATGTCATTTTATGTGCAATATTAAAATTACATGTTAATACATAACATGATGGGAACACAGTGTGTGAGTTAAAATTGGATTGGATTACATTTCTCAGTTGCAGTTTTGGAGTTCCTGAATATGTGAAACTTGCCAAGCCATTGATGTCTGTGGTAAAACCCCATCCTCAAAGTGTAGTGTTGAAGCAAATAGCACTTCCTGAACTCCTGCCCAAGCCAATTGATTTTATTATGGTCCCTCACTAGAAAGTTTATGGGGCTTTTTTGTGAAGTTCAGAAATATTCTCCAGAATGTAACTACTATCTAATATCTTACCAAGTCTATTAATACCACTTTTGTTTCCTAACCTTCTCTATGTCCTTTCCGTGCAGGCTGCATGTGCTGGTCAGGGAGTAGACTGTTCTGCTGCCTCCTTTGCTAGCGCTATGCCTCCTGAAATAGAGCACTGTGTTTGTGGTCAGTCATGCTGAAAGGGACTTGTCTTCGACCTCTTTAGAGAGAGGTTTATTAGGGTAACTTCTTGCAGGTTACAAAGCTTGTGGTTGTTTGTAGGCTGTTCTTGTGTGACTAACCTGTTTTGTTTTACTGTACCTGACTCTTCAATGCTTTCAATTTAAAACAAAGTAAACCCTGGGCGCACATACTAATCTTGAACTATAGCTTTTCATATTTGCCTGTGGCTGCTAAGTTTTCACTCTAAACTGTATCTGTGTAGTCTGGATATTATTATTGAATCATCACTTAAACTATTGGGTCTGAAGGTACTTTTCAGGGAGGCTAAGCGGTGAGTGATCAGGAGCAGGCAGAAGAACGGAATGAAGTAGAAAGACTGGAGAAAGATCTGTAATAGACAAAGGAGTAGAAGCAAGGAAGAGTTTCGGCTTGGTGGTTGTATGCTCTGCAAGCTCTGAATGGCAACTCTTCCTCCAATCAGAACATTTATGATCTTGGGTGTGCATATTTTCAGTAGAATTGAGATTCTTTTGCAATGTGTGCTTTCATGTTGCCAGAGGACATCACTCTTCTACTTGGCCATTTCTTTTCCTGCAGCTTCTTGGTACTGTTATCTCTTGGGGGAGAGGAGAGAAAAAGAGAGGAGGAGTGTGGAAATATGTATGCCATGTAGCCTTATAGACTGTGTTTTGTTTTTACAAAAAAGGTGCATATGTGTGAAGTAAAGGTAGGAAAGGCTGTAAAGTGCCTGAAAAGTAAGGTCTGAATGTTTTTAACTGCAGTGGGAAAAGCAGGAATAGTAGGTGAGCTGCAGAGAGTGGTAGGTGAGCTACAGAGAACAAATAGTCCTGAGACTTAATTCTTGTTTTGGGTCATTTGCAGGCTTACGCTTCTTTGGCTTACGCTTTGGCTAGTTTATTGTGACTTCTTAGAGTTAATTTTTTTCTCCTTAGTCTTTAACCTTACGAACCTTTCTGAAGTTAATAATTTTAAAGAACATGGTTTGCATGACAGTTTTACTGACTTAATTTTGAAAGACATCATCGTAATGTATGTATGGTGTTTTGCTTGAAGATTTCTGTAAAATGTTGACTGGCTGTTACTGCTTAAGTGAAACCTTTAATATGCAGGAAGGTGATGACTCCTTGTAGTTGGCCAAAAGTAAACACCTTGGGGAGGACTTTCAGAAATGGGTTATCAACACAGATATTTAGTAAATGATAAATTAATCCTGGCCATTGCTTTTGGGAAGTAAAACTACAACCACTAGACTGGAAAGATTGTTGTAATTAACTCAGCCATAAGTGGCTTGTTTTAAAGCTGTTTTCATTCGTGCTCATACTGACAGAATTCTCTTACAAATCAGCTAAACATGTAGAATAGATAGAAAAACTCCTTTTATCTTTAACCTGTATCAAGTATAACAAAGCCAAACTTGACATTTGTGTGTTCAACATACATAAATTTTCTTGGTTCATTTTTATTTTTTGTTTATTTTGTCCTTTTTCCTTCCTCCCCCTCTGTCTACTATGTAGAGAAGCTGCAGGCAGTTTTGCAAATTTCCAAGCCGCAAATGGAGGTCTATAATGACAGTACTAACCTGGCATGCCGCAATGGACATCTCCAGTCAGGTGGGTTTGGTTTTACCAGTGCCTATTGAGGGGATGTCTCTCAGTTTCTGGTGCGTTACAGAGAAAAGTATACAGTGCTATGTTCTGGCCATACCAACTTTAAGAAAAAAATTCATATTTGTTTTTAAAGGCTTTATATAAAATACATTCCATTCTTTCTATGACTTTGACAATACTTCTATTTTGTAGTATTCAGTTTTCTCTTACAATGGCTGTCGTAGAATCCAAAACTATTTACTAAGACAACATTTTAGAAAATGCTTCTGATGTTATAGTCTTGAAGGAATTAAATTAAACCTGTTTTTAAAAGTGTCAGTGATATGTAGGTTATATGTTATGCTTACATCAGTAATTCTTCCTTTATGATATTGTGAGAGTGAATGTGCATTTGCATTTAAGCTGCTTTAAATTTCAGGGTGTTTTAACTGAGGTAGAGATACGTGATCAAAACTAGGGGTGAAAAAAAACAGCTCTTGCTTTTTGTCGAAGCAGGTTGTTTTCATCCTTTCCCAGATGACTGCACCGGGTATATTAAAATACCAGAAGTAAACTTGTTTGTCTGTACACAAAAGGTAAATTTAGTGTGAAGTCTGTGAATTGTATTCAGGGAATGTTTTAAGCCAGTAGTAAGCTATTGTCACAACTGTGATCTCAACTGATAATTTGTTCGGTAGACTACAATGAGATGAAAATAGAGAGCTAACAAGCAATGGAATTCATAAAGCTTGTCTGAGTAGCAGTATTCAGTTTTTAAAACAACTAAACTTGAAACAGTATAAACAACATATTTGGTTTTTTTAAGCTCCATTTTTAGTTCTGAAGTCATCTTACTGCTTGATTTTGTTCTTTCTAATGTATGAGAAGTTAAAGTAGTAGAACTATGTCGTGTCAGGCACCTTTAGATTACTGTATGCATGGTATTTTTGTTAACTCCATTTGTTAAAAAGATGGAGTTAAAATGTCTCTTCGGTATAAGTTCCTGTGTTGATAGAGCTTGAGAACTCTACCTTTAGTGAGCCAGTACAGCTCTTGTCCTTTTACCTGCTTGGTTTGAGGCTGAAGGAACAGATACATATACACACAGAAGTTGAAAACATGCTCCATCTGAGTTGGTGTGAACAGCTTTTCCGTTTAAAGACTTTCCTTTACATATTTTTGTACCTTTTTCTTAACATATCTCAGAATTCTATGCTGCAGGAGAAGGTTAGACTGAACTTTCACTCTTAAAACCGTTAATTTAGTTACTTAAATCTGTTAGTAACAAAGCACAGAATATTCATTGGCATGTACTGGAAATGCAGAAGCGTTTTGCTAGTTCTGTGACAGGTGGTTTTATTTACAGAAATTCCCGTAGCAGGAGGTGGTCACTGTTGGTAAACTGATGGAAATTGGTATTAGTTTATCCATTTGGAGTCATATTCCTGGTGACTTGTAGAAGATGAATGACTGAACCACTTCTGCAGGGTTGTGGAGGAAAAGGCAGTGAAACAGCTTCAAAAGGCTGTTTCAAAAGACCATGGTCTTCTGGTGATGCTTTTTTTTTTTCCTGAGAAATTGTCTTCTGACTTTGAGAAGCAGCCTAACAAACAAATTTCTATTTACCAGCCTCGGTGGGATCTGAGAAGACAAAGAAGGACTGAAGAGCAGGTCATAAAAAAGTTGGGTATCAGGCTTTTACTGATGACTTTGAACAAGACTTCAGGAAGCTTGTTCCGTTTCTCTTGCCGTAGGTAAACTTTAGATTCAGAACTTGTGGAAGTTGGATGTTTACCCAATGTACTGAACTTCTCCTGCAGCTGTGGGGTCCCTGTGATAGTACCAGGAAAGTCAGCCTATTAACAGTCGTCTGAATTTCTTAATTGGCTGGTGCCTGTGCTCGCTTGCTCTCATGCTCTCTCTTTCTCCTTTGGAGGTGTGGTGGGGAGGGAGTCTTCCTTGTAAGGTGTTGGTGCTATGCTTTTTTGTTAAAAGTACTTCCTTTATACATGTTGTAATGAAGATGGTATTTTCACACAGACAGCAGCAGTCACTTAAACACAAAGTAGATTACAAATTCTTATGAAACGGTACAAAATCAGCTTGGCAGGCTACTTGAGATTAGAGGATGCTGTTACTGAGAAAGTAGAGGTGCTGCAGAGGTTCTGAGCTACAGGGCTCTGTCATAAGCTTCATTTTTCTATTTACATAAAGCATTACCTGTGCTGTTGCCTGATCAGGTTGGGCTTTTTGAAAGTCCAAGTGTGAAACATGGTCATTCATAGTTTTAACATCAAGAAGCTGCTTTTTTGCCCCTTCTTTGGTCAAAAATGCTTTGCTTTCTTTCATTTGCCTTTAAAGGACAAAGTCTTTACAGATGTTTTTGCTTGTTAATTCTGTTTCATATTCTATTCTCACAGCTATACTGCACACTTTTTATTCTTCCAAGATATTGTGTCAGCCTCTCAGACCCATTTACTTGATTCTGGCAGGAATGGCTGCCTATCCCTGTCTTCCTCTGTTATAGTTTCCAAACTCACCTGAATAGCTGGAGATTCTTCTTGAAAATTTATGATAGATTTATGATGAGGTTTTATAAGACCTTATTACAGCAGTATCGCCTGCCCTGCATTTGCAGAAGGCTATGCAGTCTTCTAACTTAAGAGTAGTAACAAGTAGCCTTGACCCAAAACTTCCTGAAATACGTATTTATTGTTTAATATCCATCATTCTTCTTCTCATAGTAGTCTTAAATTAGATGTAAAACAGCTCAGCTGTATTTATTTTTCCTCAGACATGCATGTTTTCCTTTGTATTATCTGCTGTTTCGTTTTTGTTTGTTTTTAAACCTGCTTGTGAAGGAGATTATGCCAGTCTTGCCAAAGGCAGTGTTTGAGTTTTATGAAGTTATTTACTGGGCATACGATAGTGGCAGCATTACAGTAATTCCAGTGTGCCGTTTTACATTTAATGTGTAAGTATCAGCATGATATGTGATCAGAGAAAGCATTAGATTTCTCTTTGTTACCACAACTTTAGCCCTGTGCAAGTAGCTAGTACTTGATCTCGGTTTTCTCTTGGAAGGATTTGCTGGCCTGTCTTTAATAGGCATATATTGGTGATGTTTGTCAGGTTGCAAAAGTTCTACTCTTACTACTGAAATTTTTAAAAGAGTTTCTCAAGTAGAAGAACTAGAAGCATTAAGGTTGTTTTTACACCATAGTTTGGCAACAGTAGATCTTTGACATGGCTCTGTCAGTTCAGAAGGAGAACAACTGTGTCCCTGGTCTGTGTAGCTGTGCTACCATTCAAAACGTGGAACAGGTTCTTGTGAGTTGCTGAAGTTTTCTGTTAGGTAGTTTTTATTACTGGAATGTACCTATTTTAAAAATCTGAATATAGTCTTTGAAGGGATTCATTTTGGGGGTCATTGTGAATGCTGATCCTGAATAAGTATCAGTCTTGCGATTGATGCATGTGTTATGCTATGTAGTATTTGCATAGCTAAGCAGTTGAAAGTTGGGGTTTTTTTTAATAAAACCACATACGTACATTTACAGACAGTTACAGACTGAAAATTTTTCTTGCAACTTGGGGTACACAGACCATAAATAATAACCTCTTAGTCACTTTATATCAGTTATCGATAGACGTACATAAGGAATTTCTGAGGAATATTCCCTCATGATTTTTTAAGGTTTCACAACTAAAGGCTGGAAACTGTTCTGCAATACTGGAGCTGCTGCTTCTAGTTTTAATTTAAACTGTTTTGTGATGCCTAAGAAGTTATAAAACAGCAGAGACTTGCTTATTGAGATGTGCCTTAATCTGTTTTAGATGCACAAAAGAAAATATAATTGGTTTACTTTGTAGAAGTACAAAGCATGCTGTTATCTTTATTAAATAAGGTAGAGCTGCACGTTTCCCAGATTGTCTGTGTTTCCAGTTGTGTAGTATAATGAAGCTTTTCTTAAAGTTGTTCAAACATCCTTATTTCAAAGATACCTTTATTTGTCTGAGGTAGAAAACCTCAGACAAAATTCTGCTCTTTGCTTGCTCATAATTTGTTTGTTGTGTATATATTTGGATAACAGGCCAAAATTGCAGGGATGCTTTCTCAACCATATATGTACTATTTCTGAATGATCTAGTGGCGTTAGCTTGGAACTTTGAAGTAAATTATTATGTCCAGTCAAGAATTAGAGAGTAAAATAAAAATTATCAAGCCCCTGTCACTATCCTTTAAGTCTATATGAAGTAGACAATCAAATTTTTCAGTGTTTCAAAAACACTTGAAAAAATACCACGGTCTTTGTGATTAGAACATATTTTAGGCACTTCCTTACTGTTTTATATGGAATAGTGAAACTTTTAGCAAAGGGCTGCTGGAGATATTACAAAGGTTTTAAGACCACTTACAGCATATTTTCCGTATTTCAGCAGATGGCAAATACAAATGGATAAGAAAAGTGTTTTGGGGGTTTCACATTTGTTATAGCAAAATAGATATTTACATAATGAGCTACTAGGGCCTATCAGTCTGACAAGAGATAGATAGGTATATAAAATATGTGTGTATATATATATAAAAAATATGTATATTCAGTGTTTAAGAGCACATGCATATATGCATGTGCTCTGCTCTTAAACGCTTTTACCCTTTAGAAACAGGTAAACTTCAGATAAACTAATTCTAAGAAGTTTGATGTTTTTATTTGCTTCTTCAAAACTAATTCTGAAAAGTTCAATGACATTTTTATTGGCTTCTTCAATGAAAATTTGTATATAATGAAGTTTCCCTCTGGAGTTGACACTGAACAACTATGTTCAAAAGTAGCTCATCAGTGCTTCTTTCCTTGCTGCCCATCAGGACTGACCACAGAGCATATGTAAACTTAGCGGGTTTGATTTCTGGAGGCGTACTGCTAGAGTAAATCATTTGTATTTAAACCTTTCTTCCCACCCCTCTTCCCCTCTGTTATTTCCAGCTTCCTGAAATACTCCTTACCTGTACAATGTTACGATACTCAAAATCGCAATGTGTGTGTGTGTTGATCTCAGTAGATGGGGGTAGTTCTGGGAAAGTGTGATAGTTGAGCAACACATTATGGTGAAGGAGATGAAGAAAGACTACTTAAGCTTTTTGAAGCCTTCCCATGTAGGCTCTGAGCCACCTGTGCAAATGAGGCTGAAGGGGAAAAAAAAAGCAAACCCAACCACAGTGCTATCTTTTGATTAAATTGCACCAGGCAAAGTGTTGAGTAGATAGATTTTTTTTTTTTAATAGATTCATATACTGCTTTTTTTGAACTTGAAAGTTACTAAGTATGTCTTAATTTTTGAAAAGTTTTTGACATGGAAGTTCCTATGCAGGAGTAACTAAGGAAATTTAACCAGCTCTGTATCTGTTCTGGGTTTGTTTTGATTTGGCTTTGTTTTATTTGTTTTTTATAAGAAATATCTTACAGGTGAATGTAGTTAATAATATTCTTCAAGTTCCCTTGGTTTTTTGCGTATTGATACACCTCTTTTTTTTATTTATGATGACACTTGCAGAGTTTCTGTAGCTCTTACAAGGGGTAGATTTGTGACTGAAGAAAGGATTTAGAAGCTTGTTAGCCAAGTAGTTCAACAGATAGATAACTGCAGACTGTGTAAAGACATTTGCTCCTTGTAGTCTGCAAGACATCTATGTTTAAAGAAGCTGAGAAGATGGTAGTAATTAACTGATCTTTTCATTATACTGTTTCAGTGAAGTGAATTCTTATTTGAATTTTTTAAATACAACATTCAAAATTATGAGGCTTTCTACTTACACTATTTTTCACTGAACTGCAATATTATAGATTAAAAATTGTTTGTAGAATTATTAACTTTCTCAGAGTTCTTTGGCACATTGCTTAAGACTAACAAGACAAACTGAGTTGCAGATTTATAAAACCTTAGTGAAGAAACTCATAGCGGAAATCTCTCTTAAACTTCATTACCTCTGATGCCATATTTCTCTTATCTAATCAAAAGGCTCCTTAATTCTTTTAAAAGGATGTAAAATAAGGCAGTATTTACAGTTTCCATCACAGACAGCAGTATTGAACTAGAGGCCTTCTAGTACTGTATTCCTACCACAAAAAAACCCTCATTTGAGGCTGTGCTCTAATCATTACCCAGCCTGACCAAACCATGTGCTCGCTGTAGAACATTCTTACCTCTTAGTCTCTGCTTTGATGTTTTATGTTTGCCGTTTTTGTGCCAAGGAACCTTATTTTGTCATGTATCCCATATTAAGAATGTAGAAATAGAGTGCTATTTCACTTAGTCTGGACCAAGATGGCCTTTTGTAATTTAATCACCTGTGGCCAATATGTTAAGTTTCATCTGTCACCTAATTTAAGACCTTCCTGCTTCATCATGGAGGCGAGTTAGAGTAAGTGTGAATGGAATGTGTGGTGGTTGAATTCAGTGGTAAAAATGTAGGAAGATAAGCTGCTTTAGAGCTGTCCATTCAGAATTTACTTACACCTTGAGATTTCTGAAGTGAAGCAAATCTGGAAGGAAAAGCTTCTGGTAGTTGCTTGCAGCAATAACTATTTTAATTTTCCTAAATTAAAATGCCTTGGTGAAGCTTCTCTGTGGAAGGTACTAGATAGTGTTAGCTAGTAGCCAGAGCAACTAGCCTGCTAACATCACTTAAGGAATGAATGCTCTCTATCTAATGGCTTGAAAGTTGGGGATTATTATAATACTTATTTGTAGGAGCTCTTTGGAAGGAAAATATTCTGGCTGATGTTCTGTCTTCTGTCTTAAGGAATAAATGGTGTTCTTCCCTTGTTACAGGACTTAGTCATCTCCAGCTTTTCTAAGATGGCTAACTTTTCTAAGATGTTGGTTTTGAGAGCTCCTAAAAACTCAACTTTAACTGTAGGAGAAAGCTACAGTTAATATCCCCTTAAAAGTACCAAACCTCTTTAGAAACTTTTTTTTCCTGCTATAATACTCTATTACATGTGTCAGCAATACAATCTTCAAGTTAGAATTGATGGTATAAGCATGACTGCTGAAAATGTTCTCATGGCATTGGTTTTCTTTATAGAAAGTGGAGCGGTTCCAAAAAAGAAGGATCCCTTAACACACACGAGTAATTCCCTTCCTCGTTCAAAAACTGTTGCAAAAACTGGATCCACAGGCCTTTCAGGTCACCACAGAACGCCTAGCTGCAGTGGGATATCAACTTCTTCCGTGGCTAGACCAGCACCTAATCCTGCAGTTTCAACTCATAAGGTATGGGAAGCATAACTATAGGAGTATACACTTGGAAAGTCAGTGTAAATTCCAGAACAAACTTTGGATTTACTGCCTTTATTGCAGCATTGTAGTAGCAGAAAGGTTTTTTTTGGGGGAAAATAAAACCAAACTAAACCCCTAAATTTTTGGTTAGGTCTCTTGAGCTAGGCTGCAGAGTGGATTTTAGAGATCGGGAGGTATCAGGTGGCCACATGGGAAAATTAATTTTGTGATTGCAGTAATAACTGATAATACTTGTTTTGAGAATTGCATGGGAAACTGAGGGACACTTACCTAGGAGAAAAATAAACCTTACTCTCAGCATGTAAAATGTGGAGGAAAAAAACACCTCTTACTCCAGAGCTACAGACTTTTTCCTCCACACGTTCCTTGCAGCCACATTGGAAAGCAAATTATGTTTAGAGTGGGACTGAAATACAAAAGTAAGTCCTATACTAGTAAGACACAAAAATGCTGTGTTTCTTTTGACCCATCTCTTTTCCCTTCCATGCTTCTCTCTCCCCTGCTACTAACCCCGGTAGCGTAGAACAAAGAGTAGAATGGATAGAAGGTAAATGTGGTTAAACATTAGTACTGCTCTAATAGGAAGGCTTTTAAGTGGCCTGTTAGCAAAGTGTGACAGCAGTAGAAATTCTTGCTCATAGGTATTGAGAATCTGAAACAGTTTGTGATGCTCTCTATCTAGAGTATGCTGGGAGGATAATACTGTAGTGAAATATAATGAATTATCTTAAAACAAACAAATAAACCCAACCCAAAATCAAACCAAAACCCCCTCTAAACTGGAGCCTAAGATGTTCTACTTGTGGCTGAATATGATAGAATGATTTGTAGCAAAATACAGCATCAGAATATCTGGTATGTGCTAACGTATTAGGTTTTACTGGAGTATATAAAATGTAATTTAGTTAACAGGATGCTTTAAAAGTATCAAGCTGAGGTTTTTTTTCTCTCCCTGCCTCTCTAGGCTGCTCCTAAAAATAGCAGAACAAATAAGCCTTCTACTCCTACCACCGCTCCTCGAAAAAAGAAAGACTTGAAGAGATTTAGAAATGTGGACAGTAATCTTGCTAATCTTATACTGAATGAAATTGTTGATAGGTAAGTCTGAAGACAAGTAGGCTTTTCAATGTAGAAAACCCTCTTTTTATTCATTAGTCTTGGTCCACTTGGAATGAGAATTAGTATTTTTTCTTTGTTGCAGGTTTTTAGAGGATTGTTTAGGGGTTTGGTTTTTTGTTGTTACTTTGGCAAAAGGATGAAAATTCAAATCAGAAATGCTTATCTTTTTAAATGCTTAGCAAAAGAAATTGTAGATTTCTTCAAAAGGGTTCTGTATAAATAGTCAAATGCATTAAATTAGTCAGCTGCAGCTGAAAAAGAGTATCTCATTGTTAGACTAATTAGTATTCCATTTCTTTGTTAGTGGGCCAGCTGTCAAATTTGATGATATTGCAGGGCAGGAACTGGCTAAACAAGCTTTGCAAGAAATTGTTATCCTTCCTTCTCTGAGACCTGAGGTAAGCAACTGAGGTTTGTTATCACTCTGTTACAGAATCAGAAAAATATATTGTGCTTCACACGTGAAGTGACAATTCTTGAGTCCTGTCTTTGCTGGTTATGATTGCTGTCAATAGCTGTGTGGTGATAGCTGTCTTGGAAAAGGAGAATGAAAAATTTGTTGTAAAATAGTACTATAAAATTCCTCATCTTCTGATTAGTGAATGTTGGAGAAAGTGACTGAGGCAATAGCTTAAAAAAAGCCAAACCCAAACTAAAACCCAGCAAACCACAAACCCCTAAAAAAAGCAACAACCCCCCCCCAAAACATCCCACAAAACAAAGACCAAAGCAAAAAAAGAAAATCCTGAAAATTTGTGAGGCTCACTGTTCCAGATAGCTATAGCTCTGTGTCCTACCCTATATGGACATGTAAAGGACAAAGTCCATGACTGGAAGAGTGAAAAACATGAGATTTCTATAGGTAAATTAAGTTGATGACACTATCTGATTTGACAAATATTAAATTGGTATTGTGGTCATGTTGTCTATGTGGATGTTGGTTAGACATTCTGAATAGTCTATTCACAGCAGAAGAGGATGCAAGGAAGTGTAGTAGAGAACAAGCAAGTACCCTGACGTGTGTAACATTGGAGGGCAGATTTTGTCTTTACTTGGCTGAGTGGAAATTGGTCAGTTAGGCTTTTATTTATCATAGGTGGTATGTCAACTGCTGTGACTGCCTAGATTCAGATCTGGTCTATATACTACTGGAATTTTCTGAGCCGCTTCTTAAAAGAGTTACTTTTTCATTTTCTAAAGCTGGACTTGCTAAAAGTTGCTGGCCTCTTGCAGAAACTGGATGCAATGATTTATTGCAGTACTGGTTATTCAAGCAAAATTGCTGTTCTTCGTTCGCTTGTGGGTCTCTTGTCATGTTGATGGGTGACTGGAGTTGCTCTGTGGTCTTCCTCTTCCCTTTAATGCAGTTTCTGGTTTTGAAGTGTCACGGGGAAGAAACTCTAAACCTGGCATAGCATCACAGGAGTACTAGCCCTGAGGAAAACAAAGCTTTGGCATCAAATATGCATGCTCTGGTATTCTTATGCAGAAAGAAAATGTCATTGTACTGTCTTTGCTATTACAGTGCTTTAGCTTGTCAGGTTTGTGGTTCAGTAACACTAATACAACGAGCTGGGTGGGAAGGACTTGGAGATGTGAGGCTTGGAATAGTTATGACTCTTTTTCCAAAAAACAGTTGGTGTTTTTCTTCATATTACTGTAGCTAGCAATGGGCCCGACCTTGGTGTAGGTTGAGATATAACAGAGAATCCTGTGAATGTTTAAACATTTCTTGGAAGAAAAGAGGTTGGTTTTATTCCTTGTAAATTAACATGATAAATGTGGCAACTGTAGGGGAATACTTAGTCAATTATATACTACTTCAGTTTTAACCTTAATGAAGTTTTGAAATCAAATTCATATTTAAACAAGCCAATTAATGGTATTTTTATAGGAGAGCAAGAGCTGAGGTGAATAAACAGAAAACACTGGATAGAGACATAACTGCAACCATTTCAGCAGTAAGATGCTAATAAAACAGTATTAATGAGTTCAGACCATGTTTAGTACAATTAGTCTGTTAAAAAACTTTAAAAGCTCAGTGTGTCTCAGTGATAAATGGCAGTTGCAGCTGAACTGTGTAGGTGATGCTCAAGGTGAGGGAGAGTTGTAGATTTGGTCTGAACTATCTTTAAAATGGGGAACTCCCACAGAATGATTCCAAACAAAAGGAATTGGGCAGGAGATGCACATGGTGGTGTGCAGCATGGAGAGCAGAAACAGTTGACGAATAGAGTTGTCCAGCTTAAAACACTGCAATACATTGGTAACACCAGTGGTATATATGAGTGAATAGGATCGTACTCGATAACTATTTTTACTAATCAAGCAAAGTGCAGCACAAGCAAAATGCTGTAAATGATGAAATAGAGAAAATACAGGTTGGTCTGTCATCGTAGAAACACTAAGCTGATAATGGAGCCATCTGTTACGGATATTGTGGAAAGGCGTGCCTGCATGTGTTTAGACGTGGTGTGTATACATAAGAGACTCCATACTGTTCCCCTTGGTTGGTTGTTGGAGTTATTGGAAGCAGGAATGGAGGAGAGAGTGTGAGGCCAAAACAGGAACTCTTAAACTCCTGAGGAAAGTGGTAGAGACAAAGTGGTGGGCAAAACAGGTTACGGTAACAACTAAAAGATATGTATGCTATGAGAATGTGTAGATGGACTTGCTGGGATGCTACATATGATGGGTGCAATTTTATAGTGTAGAAAAGGTGAATCCGGTGTAAAGTGAGAGGGAGGAGATTATTATCAGCATGTAGAGAAAGTAGGTGGTTGTTAAGTAATATTTTAAATAGTTTCGGTCAAAGCTTGTCTTCTCAAGTTTCATTTAATAAATTGAGGAGAAAGGTAAAGGGGTTCTTCCATTTGGAGTTAGTAGGAACATTGCTTTAACTCTTACTACACACCTGCATTTCTCCCCTTTTTTAAAATGCAGTTGGTGCTTTAAACTTGTGGGATGTGTTACTGCCTTTTATACTGCTTTCACAGTGCATCTGTGCACAGGGTGAGCGTGTTGTAATTGAGCAGTTGCGTGGGAAACAGTGACGTGCATTAGGTCAGGTCAGTAACAGAATGTAGTTCTCTAAAAGCCTGTACTATTGTAGCACTGTCGCTATTGCTACCACTGCTAGCCAGCGAGCCATTCCTCAATCTTAAACCTTTTTCTTACAAAGGTAAATCAACTTTTTTTTAAAGTCTTTAAAGGTAATTTATGATGATGTACTTTTCAGTTATTTACAGGACTTAGAACTCCAGCACGTGGTTTATTGCTGTTTGGCCCACCAGGAAATGGGAAGACAATGTTGGTGAGAATATTACTTCATGCACATGTTGATGGGCTTAAAGTGTAACTATGAGGGATGGCTTTCCGTTTGGGTTTTGTAGTAATAATGTTTATATTCTTCTTGGGTATGTGTTTTGGTGTCAAATTTAATAAAAAAAATGCAAAAATTATTCTTAACTGTGGATTTTACAGGGGAGGGAATTGCTAAACTCCTCTCTAATTATTTTCAATACCAGAAGTAATATTTTAAAACTTAAACCAGCAAGGCCAAGTTTCCTTTTCAGAGAGAGTAAAAGTAACATGGTTAATTGTGTGCAGCAGTGATTAATCACAAGTGGTTTGCTCTCCACTAAAACCCACTAGAAGTGCATTTTGGAAATGAGTAAGGAGCACAATAGCAAGAAAGGGGATCACCTGACTTCCATACTGCTCTGCAAAGAGTGTAAGTGCTGTGGAGCTGTCTGGCTGCTGCCTGTTCCTCAGCCTGCTGTTTTGGGTTTGGAGAACTGGGGCTGTGGAGCCAGAGAGCATCGTGTGCCCTAATGCAGCTGAGCTGGGCACGTGGTCCCACATCACTTGGAGTGGCTGCAGCTGCACACTTCCATTACTGATACTGAAACTGCATCAGCTCTGAAGCACATGAGTGTGAATGCTGAGCAGCTCACTTTGCCTCAGCTGTTGTGTTTTACATACTGGAATGTAATTGCTAACCACTAAAATTGAACTCTATAACCAGGGAATCATAACTTCTTGAATGCGGTGAAACTGATGAAGAAGAGGGCACTTCGTGTGAGCTTTCTGGTGGAACTGATTCTTCTTCCCTAGCTTTCCTCTGAAAACACTTTTTGTATAGAAAGGGTACAGAGGAAAAAATATAATTTTTAATGTGATTTGATCCAAATGCTACCCTAAATTAGTTAAAACTGTTTCAGATGCCTATTCAGGAAACTCTGAAAGGAGCTGGAGACGTGTATTTTTTCAATAAGCAGGTTGTAGTTGGCTATGGCGTTGGTGTGATTAGCGAAGTCGTAGGGTAGTCTGGAAATTTCTCTAGTGGTTCAACCACTTACCCATTCCTATTTGTAAGTTGGCCTGTACAGAATTTTTCTGTAGCATCTACAAGGTGTTCCCTTTGAAGGAACAAAGGCTTTAAAAATCACCAGTCAGGACATGAGTGCTAGCTACAGAAGCAGAGAAGTACCTTCAGTGTGATGTTTTTATACTTTTTTTTTTTCTCCCCCCTCTCCTAGGCCAAAGCAGTTGCCGCAGAATCAAATGCTACATTCTTTAATATAAGTGCAGCGAGCCTAACTTCAAAATACGTAAGTAACAGCTGTAAATTACATTGATCTGAAAACACACATGTTGTAATTGGGGCTTAAGAAAGCCGGTGACTTCTGATGAGTCCTTTGTGAACTGTTAGTCTATAGTGAACAAGTTCTAAATAAAAATGACTTGTGAAGTAAAAAGTTTTGTGTTGTGCTTGTGATCACTCGATGTCAAAGGTTTTTGTGGTTCAGGATGACCCTGGCTGTCATAGAGATGAGTAGTTGTGGGCATTTTGTCTTTAAAAAGTAAATTAAATAGGTCCCATCTCCTTTTCGCTTTGATAATTTAGGCACCAAAATCTCTTGACAACTCATTTGTGATCATAAGTCAAGTTGTAACATTTCTTTTAAGACATAAACAATATTGTCCTATGTAATACTTAACTAGTGATAATCTGAGTGTGTATTAACAGACCGAGTGTGGCTGGTTATCAGCAAGGTTTTCTGTAGATCCTTACGTTAGCTCTCTTGTAATAAACGCTTTCTAAACCTGCTCCTGAAAACATTTCTTGTTGTTTTAGGTGGGTGAAGGGGAGAAACTGGTGCGTGCTCTATTTGCAGTAGCCAGAGAACTTCAGCCTTCTATAATTTTTATTGGTGAGACCTTAAATGTTGGTGACTTTTGTGTATTTTCTTTAATATTTTTGACTTAGTAAATTTGAATCATTGGGTAAACTACTTTGGGTAATTCTGTAGTGCAGAGCAAGTGTCTTGGATATGACCTGATGGCTAATCAGTAGTTCCGTATAGAGCATTAATGTTATTTAGTTGGTGTTGATAGTGGGAAGAAATGCCCCCAAAACCACAAATGCTGTACTACCTTTACAGAATAAGTCCATTCATCTGTTGAACTTCAAACATTAAAATGGGTTTTGCCTGTCCTGAGTTGCAGTTTATTGTCAGCAGGACTTTTTTCTTTCAGTTGTGGTTAGTGTTACATATTCAAAGGACAACACTTTATACAAGCTTTTAAACTTAACTAAGTTCTGTCTGTCGCCAAAGGAATAAAGGCCTGATCTCTCTTGCTGGAGCCCTGTCTTAGCAACGGAACTTAGGCAGATATGAAGACTATAATGTTGTATGCTTAATTAAGATGCATTTCTTTGTTTTTTAGATGAAGTTGATAGCCTTTTGTGTGAAAGACGAGAAGGTGAACATGATGCTAGCAGGCGTCTAAAAACAGAATTTTTAATAGAATTTGATGGTGTAAGTATTTAGTCTTGGGTATTGTTTGATTTATCTGAATTGGCTAATGGTGTGGGTGCCAGTACAAGCTGTACAATACAGAAGAAGCATAAAGAATTTGGCTGCTTGGGCATAACTCTGTCCCCCTTCCCCCTGCCCCCACCTTGGTTGGCAAACAGCTTTTTTCCTGTTGCTGTTAATTTTTCACCTGTTTACTGCAGTATTATGGAAAATTCAGTCTGGATTGAAAAGTAGTAATCTGGAGATGAGCTGAAATGGGTTGAAAGACAGTGGACAGAGAATGGATAACAAATGGCAAGAATGAAGGAGCTCTAAGTCATGAAGATGAGGATTTCAAACAGACTAGTTCAGATCATGGGTATACACAGCTCTGACACATGAGAAGGATTAATTGTTGTATTAGTATGCTTTTTGTTTAGATACAATATTTTTTCTTGGCATCATGAGCTAGAGATGACAAGATAGAGTAAGAGTATATCTAACAGCACAGGTAATACCCAGGAAGAGGAGCTGGGTTTCATAGTTGGAGGTGGGAAGGAACAACAAATGAATATCAGAATATTTTTCTGTCACACAGCACTGTTCTTTGTATTGAACATTCTTAGTTCATATACCACTAGTGCAGAGCAATATTAACGAAGCAACAGTAATGAGGTAGAGGAGAAGGTAACTATATAGAGGGACAATGAGATTGAGAAGATCCTCTCCAAAGTGAGGTGAATGTGACAACGAGACGCAGAAATTATTACACACAGATAGTTTTCTCTTAAAATGAAAAGGGGAAAATGAAACAATTAGTAAGTTAGCAAACTTGGGCTCAAGGTGTAATTATATAGTACAGTATTAATCTCTGATACCCAAATGTTTTCTCTGAGATCTGGAAGCAGTAAGTCTTCATATTCGTGGGTATAAAATCAAGTCTTACAATTGAGCAAATTGGAGGGGAAACTACTGCCTGTGTACACCTGAATAGCTTCTCATTTTGATCAACAGCTTCTTGCAAGACTTTCAATTCATGTTAAATGAGTAGCTGATCTGGTTTAGTGGTTCTGGCTGTACCTTAGTCTAAAATTTTGATTCTCTTTGGGCTTCAAAACAATGTATGGCATTAAACCCACAACAGCAGAAAGTCTGTATCTTTTTAAACCTAATTATCTCCGGATGACTGAACTTCTGAGTGGTTTTTGTAGCCTCAGTTTTCTCCAGCATTGTAACATGCAGTTTCACAGCAACATTTGTGCTCTTGCAAGACTCTTTTCAGGCAGCATAACTTGGGCATAGAGTCCTGTGTTTACATTCCTTCTGTTTTTTCTTTTCTTTTTACTTTTTCCTAATTTGTCTTTTTATTTGTCTAAAGAATGTTTTGCAGTTAACTGCATGGGGGAATAAAAAGGCATATACAGTAAGATCCCATTAGTTTGCTGAATGCACAGCAAGTCTGTAGCTGGTTTGTGTGTTGCTGCTTGATGTAAATTGAAAGCTCTCTTGCCTTCCTGTGTTGTATAGGTGCAGTCTTCTGGAGAAGACAGAATACTTGTGATGGGAGCAACAAACAGGCCACAGGAGCTTGATGATGCTGTTCTCAGGTATCAAAATGTGTATTCCTTTGTTTGAAGACAGTAATATGATGTTCATTATGAAGAGCAGGTTTTGCTACTTAGTGTCTTGGTTGTTTTAAGGTTTTGGAATAAGTAACAAAAGCTGTTTGTCAAGTTTAAATTATTTAACCTCTCAAAGAGGTCCGTGTCTCTTCTCTTTTGGAATATATCTGCATAAGATGATGACCTTGGAATTGTCTAAAACAGCAGTACCTGTTGAGACCAAGTCAGCATTTTATAACCCTCTTGCATCTTATATATTGCTTTTTTAGTGGCAGGATGGAAGGAAGAAATTTGACCAGTGGTATCCAGTATTTCTCCCCTGTGAATACTGGACTTCTGATGTCCCAGGCAACTACAAATCTTGCTGTAGATTTGCCTCAGGACTTTTTTACTACAAGTTCTCATACTTTCTTCTCTCTTCATTCTTGACTGAGGAAAATAGGCATGTCAGTACTGTCCAAACAAATCAAACACGTTTTTGATGATTCCAGAGACTTTGTGTACAATGAAGAGATGCTTCATTCTGTTGCTGGCAGTCAGTAATATTCCTACCTTCAGGGTGTTTCCTCTCTGAAAGGAGTCTCGTAACTTCAAATAAGACTAAGGTGACAACAGGGGTGTCATGTACTGTTTGGTGGTTGGTTTTTGATTGTTTTTTATAAATCTGTAATTCTGCTCCTTCAAATTTGATGTAAGTGAAACTTCGACATGTATCAAACCAAATGTTAGATCCGTATGTGCTAAAAAGCTACAAAAGTATGCATCTATGATTTTTGCTTTTTTCTAGACGATTCACCAAACGGGTATATGTGTCTTTACCAAATGAGGAAGTAAGTATTGTTTTCCATGAATTTTCTTCACTTTAAGATAAATTTTGTTTAAAAAGAGTCTAAAATACATTTCATAGGCTATTCTACACCTCCCTTAGTGGACAATTAAAATTCTGTGAATTAACTTTTGGCCCAGCTTGGCCATATACACTGTGCTTGAATTCTGGCGACTGTCCTAATTTAAAAAATTTTTTTACATGTGCTAGTAGCAAATCTGGAAGTAGCTACTCAGGATTTCTTGGCTAGTGGGGTGTTGCTTACGTACTGGCAGGCACAGACAAGTCTGAAGTAGAGCTTGCAGGAGCATGTTTGGAGAAGAGTGTTTATTGCAAAAGATGAAAGTAGCTTTCTTAATGTTTTTCATCTTAACAGCAGATTAGGGCTTTTGATGGGGATTCTAATGTCTATTTTTGAGGCAGTTTGATCCTTGATCACATAGCCCCGTACTAGCTACTATGAAGAAAATTAACTCTGTCCCAGGCAAAACCAGCACGTTACCAAATCCTTGTCTCTTCTCCTGAAGAGATGATAGTGTGTGGTCTCATCACAAGAGCACTGCAGGCAAGTTTAAACTAACGAAGCACAAAAGCTAACCTAACAAATGAGTTGTTGTTGCAACAGAATTTTAAGTGTACCGTGACAATGAGTTTTACATTGAGAAATTATCTTCTTTCCAGACAAGATTGATTTTGCTAAAAACTCTTCTAAGTAAGCAAGGAAGTCCGTTGACGCAAAAAGAGTTGGCACAACTAGCTAGGTAAGTATTTTGTAACCATACTACATAAATATACTTATCTACTGCATTCATTCAGATTGTTTTATTAATTCTAAATGCAACTAATGTAAATCGTTAGATAGTGATAACACTTGCTGAGAAGTACTGGGAAGATGGTCTCCTGTCAGGCTTTATGGAAGTGTTTTTATATGTGCTTTTATATATATATGTGCTTATTTTTCCACACACTACCTGGCTGGGTTTCTGTTGAAACATGCTTGTCTGTACTTTCTTTTCTGAGGTGGAGGGAGGGGGATGCTTCCTTCCACCCATCGCCTCGGCAGTCCAGCTCTCCTCTCTGATGCAAAAAGGCAGTACCAGTTTTGCACTTGGCAGGCATTTCAAATCAAAAGCAACTTTTCTTTGCTTGTCCATTGCCAGGTTTGTTGAAAGTATCACCAACATAACAGAGCAAGCAGTGGATTATTTTAGGTTCTTTTAAATTTCATATTTGATTGGGAAAATGGGGGTTAAATGCCCTGGGAAAATGTAGGTTAAATGCCCTTCCTGTTATGGAGTTGTTTTATGTTTTTCATTGTTGGGATTGATACAGAACTGCTGTTTGTCACACTGAGAAATTAAATGTAATGGGTGTGAAGGAAGTTAGACTGAAAACATAAAGCACCTAGGGCAGGAAAGAGTGAAAACAGAGTGCGAGATATCAAAAGTATTCAAGTCAATGTACTTTAGTCTGTGTTTCTGTTTGTGGTAGTACGCAGCAGGTGAGTACATTCTTGGATGTGGCACTTTTTAACCTCGTAGTGTTAGTAACATTACAGAAATTTGATGTATAATCCAACTGAAAAGAATTATTTCTGTACTTTAAGGATGCTAGCTCAGGCCATGTTTTGGCTGCAATAATAGCTAACCAGAGGAAAAAGGCAGTGTCCTGGTGTTCAGTGGAGGCCTTTAATCTGTAAACTAATTCATTGGTTGACTTGGAAATTAAGTCTAATTCTGGAAAAGCTTCCATAGAGATGGGGTCCTTGGTTTGATTCTCTCTCCCCCTTGTGTTTCTGAGAATATGAATGACAGTTGAGTTTTTGGTTTAATATTAATCAGTTTAACTAGTGGTAGGGCATTCTTGTAAGAGAAATAATAAACGTGCTTGAAATTAGGTTTCAACTATGAATCCTAGCTGGTTGCTGTCTTTTTGCTTTTCTTAGCATGTTATTTGGGACTTAGATATCTGTACTTAAATTTAATCTGGAAAAGACTTAACTACGGTTCACTTACGTTGAATGCACAGCTGATTTATTAAACTTGCAACACAACATTGAAGTAGTACTTCTGTAGCATTTTAATAATCTACAACTAAAATGAGATGGTTTGAAGAAAATTTTTGTTGTTGCTGTTGTTTTTTCCTTCCTTACTTCCCCCACTTTTTCCTTTGACAAAGAATGACAGATGGATACTCTGGAAGCGATTTAACCGCATTAGCAAAGGATGCAGCGCTGGGCCCTATTCGAGGTAAGCCGTGTAGCTTTTGATTTAGGTCTCAAAAAACTCAATGCCCTTGATGTTAGAGATCTTATGTTTTCTTTATAACTTTGAAACCTCTGAGTTTGAAACCTCTTTATAACCTTTGAAACCTTTTTAGATTAGATCTTGGTCTGTTTCTCATAATAGCATCTTCGTAAGATTTACCATACGTAAAACCCTTCAGTAGCTCACTATGTGAAACAGAATTTTTGCGTCTGAAGAGGAAAGCAAGTTGAAGTGTTTTTCACAGATTTCTGGGATTTTTAACTAGTACATCTTTCCTAGGCTGGTATCAGCTCTATGATATCTAAATTATTACTTGAATAGCAGTCTCTGACTACATTACTTGTCTTATAAAGTGGACAGATCTCCTTAAAGTTTAAAGGACAGAAATATCAAAACAGAACCAATTTTGTGTTGTGGTTTTTTTTCTAGAATATACTTTGAATGACATAGCTTTTTATTTTCAAATCTTAATGTTGAAATGTGATCCATATACCAATCATGACTCGAGTTTTACCTATATTTGTTTTCTGATATATTGTCCTACCTGACAGAAAGGTATGAAAGGCAACCAGAGCAAGTGTTCCATAATGTCAGCCTATTATGAGTAAATAAAAGTTGTTGCAACTCTCTTGAATATTTCGTGGGGAGGAGAGGTCTGTGCCATGTTTTGTGGGTGTGTTTGTTTTATTATTTTATTAATTGAATCAAAAATCCTATAGCATGCAGCTTTGCCAGTGCAGTATCTCTTTGAAAGCAGCTGCTGGAAAGTAATGGGTTTTTACCCACGTAGTTTCAGCTGTTGAGATTGTCAGGCACATCTTCCCAAATCCTGTGTAATAACTGGGAAACATAATTGCATTAAATAGCTCTCACAAGAGACATCAGGCCTCCTAAGACTTTGACTATATTTATTTAGAGTGGTTGTATTAAAAATGTATGCATTTGGGTATGCAGGCTTTACTGACACATCACATCACATGCAAGTCCATTTTGAGAAGAGACCATGAAATGTGCAGCCTATTTCTTCCACCTGCTCTTGACTTCCATATATAACAATCTATTTTAAAATACGCTTTTTAATGTCAGCCTTGCCAGTCCTGCCTGGATTCTTTTTCTTGCACCCTCAGAGCAAAACGTTTGCTGTAATATGTTGATGCCATAACAGTATTGAAAGAAAAAAAAAAAGGTGAGGATGTGGGAATTATTAGGTTCCACCAGTACTACACGGTATTCTTGGCTGACAGTACCTTTGTGTTTCCTGAAAATTGTGCATATTTGACAGGTAGGGGAGTCGTAGGTACCAGGAATAATATGGGAGAAGGCAGCTCTTAACACTTGTGTGCTGTTCCTCATACTTCAGAAAAAGGAGATAGTTCTGCTTCCACTTTGTACTGTATCTGCGGGGATTGAGTGTGGGAGCAGCCTGGTTGAGGAGCTGATAAATCGGGAAGAGGGAGGTAAAAACACCATGTACCTTTCTGCAGAGGAGATTGTGTTGAGACAGAGGTATAATTTTTAGCTGTTTTTTTTTTTCAGAATAAATGTGCTTTTAACATGCTTTGGTTCTCAGAAGCAATGAAAGTATTCTTATGAAACTGACTGATCTTCCTTAATTTTTACAGAGTTAAAACCAGAACAGGTGAAGAACATGTCTGCCAGTGAGGTATGCTGCTCCAGCAGTTTTATTTTCCCCTTTAAATAAAATGCATGCTCACCAGAAATTTTTAAGGTCCATTTATTTACACATGATATCACACAAAATACCTAGCTTAATTTGGAGGGGGGGTATTACCCTTTTTGATTACATCTTAATTGAAGAAAATTTTTTACGAGTAGTGATTGAGAAGAAAATCTACTCGGATGCCTGAGGTTCTTTGTAGTTTGTTGGTTATCTGGCTTCAGAGCATCTCTTTCTGATAGTAAGTGAAAGTGTGATGTTAATACTCCTTTAAGGATGAGACTGCTTGTTCCACACACTTGGGTTATCTCCCATCATGTCTGGGCATTTCTCTACATGGGAAATGTCTGCTTATAACCGTGCCCTCAACAAACAACCAGAAGGAGTGCATTGAATCAGAGAGGGTAGGTCGTCAGGATTATTTGGCTGACAGCATACTATGGTTTGAATACAGTTTTGGTAAGGGTGGGAACTTTCAGCGCCTTCCTCTCCTTGTATGCAGAAGTATGCCATAAATGTGTTTTAAAAATCCCCTGTTTTACTCCTTACTCAGTTCTATACCTTCACAGACACCAGCCTGCACCACCTAGTGAAACAGGAAGTAATAACACAATCTCATGGGCTATTAAATAACATGGCAGACATTATGATTACCAAATGTTAGTTGATTTAAAACTGTAAATACTGATAGCCTTAAATTAGAAGACTCTTGCATCAGGTCATACAATCGTAGAACAGCCCAGGTTGGAAGGGACCTTGAAAGTTCGTCTGGTACAACCTTTCATGGGAAAGAGAGTGCTGGATGAGATAATCTAGCGCCCTGCCCATTGCGTCTTGAAACCTTTAGTGAAGGGGACTCTGCCTCATCCCTGGGCAGGTTGTTCCAGTGAATGACTGTTCTTGCTGTAAAAAAGTGAGAACATCTGTATCAAGATGAAGCACTTGTAGAATGTGCTTTGTTAACTGGAATACCAAAGTACTTCTTGAATAAACGGAAGTCCGTAAGCCGCTTGTGATCCTGATGTCTTTCACTTTTTGTTTAGATGAGAAATATCAAGCTCTCAGATTTCACTGAGTCTTTGAAGAAGATAAAGCGCAGCTTGAGCCCTCAGACGCTGGAAGCGTATATTCGCTGGAACAAGGACTTTGGAGATACCACAGTGTGAAACACTACTTGAAGTATAAGAAGGTGCTGCCTAAGGAGCAGTTGATACAGACTACTGGAAAGCAGCCAGAGTTTACAGGACTTTACAGATCTCTAAGTATCTGCGTTAGAACTTGAGATTAAGAAAATATTATACAATGTGAAATGTGTTCATCAAAGCCTCCTTGCTATTTAGTGAGGATTTACACACTGTAAGTAAGAGCACAATAGGACTTGGGATAAGATTCTTTGCAATCCAGTTATGGTTTGAACAATAATATGTGTATTTTATTTCAGCAGAAGCCCCTGATGATACTGATCATCGGAAAACCTTTTCCTTACGTTGTGCGTGTGGCTTTTTGTTTCTAATTTTGCCATGGCATCAATGTCTGGCTTGCTTTCTTATAACTACTAACTTAAAATTGGAGGTTTGTAAACTTTGGTTCAGTTCTTGACTTTTTTTATCCTTAATGTGCCAAATAAAATAATTTCCCTATGCAGACAGGAAGAACAGCATTAGGGAGTTATGATTATTAAAATGTAAAAAGCAGCTGGTCTGTTATTATTTGTCTTTTGTTTAGTTGTAATGTGACTGTATTGCTCACAGAACAGTTTTAAAGAAGACCTTTGATAGCAGAACAGCAAAAAACCCAACCCTATAAATCCAATTCAGACTGTCTTCTAAAAAAAATAAATCACTAATTAAAAAAGACATTCATTTACTGGCAGTATTTTCTCTTAACGCATTTTGTAACGCTTCCATTGGTAGAATGTTAGCTTATGCTTATGGTGTACGACTTGCAGCCCAGCTGATGTTTGAGAGAGTAAGTGATGCTAATTGTCAAGTTTCAGAAATGACGTGTTTCTCCTCTGTATTTTGGTCTGTTTATGGTAATTGAAAGTAAAATTCCCATTGTGATAGTTTTTTTTTTAATCTACACATGTAACCATTAAAATATAAGGCTACATGTTTAAATACATGGCACACATTAATGTTTTTATAGCTTTCATATGTTTTGGTTTGTATATTAAAGTATGAAACACTCAACTGATCTGCTTTTTTAAAGGGAAACCACATCTTTGTACAAATACTTGTTTTTATTATAAATGACAAGCTATTAAAAAAACCAATCACGTAAGTGATAGCCTTTAAATACTGTAATAAAGGAAAACATCTTTGCCTTTGCTTTTAAAGGCCTGACATCTTGTTTACAAATTCTGCATGGATTAAACAGGTGTTTGCAAGGCAGAGCACTAGTTCCTTGTCAGAGAAGGTTTGTGGGGTTTTTGGTTTAGTGTTGGTTTTGTTGTTGGGTTTTGTTTAAAGACAGCTCTCCCAACTTAGTCATATTACAAAAATGCATATTGTTTACAGTTGTTACAGTTACAAGCTTTGTTTGCTTTTGGTCTTAACAGAAAGTTTTGTTATTAATTTTTCATGTAACTTATTTTTTATTGGTAGAAGTATGTCAAATATTTCTGGGACTACTCACCTGAAAGTTGACTATAAATAATATATTTTATATGTATGAAAAAACCAACCCTAGCTGATAGATGCAGTGTAAGTATAGTAATACTGAGAGGACTCTGTGCTTACTGGGTAGTATTGGGTACTAAATAGCAGAAACTGTCAAACTTTTGAGACACACAGATGTAGCATGTTTGGGATTCTGCTCTTTCAAACCAGAGATGCTTTTAACTGATCATAAGATTAAAAGCAATTAAATAAGAGAAGACTGTGTGACAGTAGTATGCCTTTTGAAATAGTCTAACCAAACCACTTCTAGCCGTCTAAGGGTACGACTCTCTCAAATATATGTCTGATATAAATGAAACATGTGACTTCTGTTCCCTTGGTTCACTTTCCTGGAGAAGTGAGGAATGGTAATAGATTTCAGTTTCTTACATCTCATGTATTGCTTGCTTTGCCTTAGTCGTATCTTCAGTAGACCATCCATGTTGTTGGGGATTCCTGCCTGACTACATCTGTATTTGTCATAGACTTCATAGTGCTAAGCTTTAATATTATTGTTTCATTAGCATCTGCCTGAGAGCTAAAGGGCTAAGAAAGGCCCTTGGTTGTCCTGTTCATAAAGTTTGTAAACTTTCTTTGAGATCCTTTGCAAATGAGAACCTTGAGGGTAACATTTCTGGTTTTTAGTGTTCCTAAATATTTGTTATCAAACTGGTTTTCTCCATTTTGAGGAACATACTGGTATTTTTTTCAAACACATTGCTATGGGCATGTGATAAGTACCTGAAATGTAAAAGTTCCCATCTGCTGAACTACCACCAGTAAGCAGCACAAAGGGCCAGAAGTCTGAGCTGCTACTTCACAAAGAAAAGGAACTTGGCCCTTTCACATGTTTGTACAACCAGCTCAGGTCAAGAGAATCTATTTGACTGGTACTACTGCTTTTTGGTTATCTTTTCTGCCCTGATTGTTTTCTGCATAATGGATGAACTACAGCTCTATAAATTATTTCTAGAATACAGTAATAAGAACTTAATTTTGTTCTGCAACATCATTTTGCTCCACAGCTGCAGGATTTTTAGCCCATGTTCAAGTGCTGTTTGGTTCATAAATCATGTTTAAATATATTTCTTATGTTATTTTTTGAATAGTGTCTTTTAAGAATAATTCTGTTCCCCTGAAGGCATTCTCTCTCATCTTCTGGTTTCTTGTTTTACATATACAAAGTCCCAGATCAGTGATTTTAATCTATGAGTTGGATTAACCGTATATAAAAGTGGGTCTGAAAAAAAATCCCAAACACCCAAAAAACTAACCAACACCTGCCCCCCCCAGGAAAACCAGACAACCAAAATCACCAAATACCTGTATTTCCCAAATCAATGGTATTTTATATAAAACTTTGCAACTGTATTTACCATAAAATCAGATTATGTTCTAATTCAAGTTACTATATTAGGATGGGATAAGCAGGGCAGCAGCCTGGATGCTTTTAACCTTTGCAAAGATTGGCATTACATTAGCTCTCTAAACTGCCTATTTATTTATTTTTTTTTCCTTCCCTGAATTGCCCACTGTTGATGAATGAGTGACTTGACCCACTTTCTTGAGATGACTAGGAAGCAGCTTGCCTGGACCTCTGCAAGAGTGTTTTACTGACTTGAGGTGTAGCAGTTACTGGAAAGAGGAAGAAACCCAGAATACACCCCCTGTTTCTTTTAACAACCTTCTTCATACATCTTTGCCTCTTGTTACTAAGCAGGAAACACACCTTTTATCTTTCTGTGTGTTGGCAGAAGAATGTCTTTTCAGGCAGCAAACTGCTGCCTTTGGTGTCGTAAGAGGAGGAATAAGCTCAAGCAGCGTGTGATGCTTTTTCTCCTTAACGTGAGACGTTGTCATGAGGTTCCCTTTACCAATGCTGACTTTGCTGTAGTGTACACCAAACCTGTACAGGTTCTCACTGAACCTGAATAACCAACACTGAATATTAAGATAAAGATAAGCCTTAAACTAGGATGTTTATGCACATGTAAGTCTCTCTATCCTGTTAGTCTCTTTGACTTTACAGAGTTCAGTGTTAGTAGAAATAGGCATTCTGCTGCTGAGACCTCTTACTGACTCAGCTTCAGGAAGTCAGTTGTTAATACAGTTATGTTGAGTATGGCCCTGCAACTTACTGTATGTAGATAACAAATGTGATAGTAACACTTTGAATTGAGAAGAATGGGATCTCTGAACTGAGAAGGAATTTGTTGTCACTGCACTAATTTAGAGGCCATTGCTGATTTCCCTGTTAGGTTATCTCAAGTGTTTTTAAAATGACAGGTTTTATACATACAACTTACTCTGACAATGAACTTTACCTTCTGGTGTAGAATAAATAGTATTTTTTATATTCTAAACACGTGGATTTTAGCACAGAATGGCACTGCTGCCAAGTCCATCTTGTGATACTGAAGTACTTTTTACTGGGCATACTGAAGTTGGATATGCTGGCAAACTTAACAGAGACGTCTGTTCTGCAGCGCGTATGGAAAGCCTCATTCTACTTGGGGCTTCCTTAACCACCTACAGTGAAACCTAGTGCCCTAGATTCATACAGTACTTTCCTACCCAAGACATGGATAATGCATAGTGGTGCCTAAGACACACTTATCTCGCTGCTCCAGTGCTTTAGTGATGCTTCTGCATGTGGCAGCTTTGGGAGGTGGCAAGTGCTATCGTAGGTTACAGATCTTCACTCATTGTCTGTGGCAGCCTCGAGTTTCTTTTTGTGATGTTTTTAGTGTTGGGGACTTCTACCAGGTATCAAAAAAACGGAATGAAAAGTAGCAAGCAGGTAGTGAATGCAGGTAGTTATCTCAGTCCTTGTGCTAATTAGAGGCAGCTGCTTATTTAATCGTTAGGTTTTCTTGAGCTGCTATTTAGTGCTGAAGGATGTTGGTTTACTCACGTGAGTTTTCATGCTTAGGATGATCTGCTGGTCATTCTAAGAGCTAACCAATGGATCAGTTTCTTTCAGAATTTTTTCTTTAAATATTCTTTTCGATGTTTTTTCCTTTAAATATTGTAACTGTAATTCCACAGTATGAGGAAGTTCAACTGTCGCTTCCTGCAAATACAAAATCATCTTCTGAAGCGTGGGGAAATGTGTACTGTGCTTTTCCTGCTTCTCATGTAAATTGTTAACTGTCTTAAGAGTGGAAACTGTTTACTTTGTCAATAACTACCTCCTGAGTTTGGCAATAATTGGCAAGGTATACACTCCTCCAGCGGATTCCATGTATTGGCCAAACACTGTGGGTTCTTCAGAGTTTGATCTTTTGATTTGTAAATTCTTGACCTGATGTCTGGAAACAGTGGTGATCAGCCTTGTTTTGCTGTAGGACTTTCCTTGCCTTCATAAGAAGCACTTCTTAAAGTCCTCCTTCAGAGAAGTGGCTTTAAGGAAAAAGGTCCATGTTCTTTGTAGTTGGTTAATAGAGGCGTATTATTCTAAGATGCTAGGGGTGTAGCCTCTCGCTTCTGCCAGTTTTCCTACCATTAGGAGTGGGGAAGAAAGGGCTTCTGTCTAATGCTCGCACACCTATCAAGGGGACTGGAAATAGAGAACCTGTTTTTTCCCACGTGATTCAAATTTTTATTTATGTGAAGGGCTAGTCAGTATTTTTCAGAAATCTGGATTAAAGTGACAAAAACCAAAGGTGGAGACAAAATGCTATACCCCACCTCCATAAATATATTTATTGGATGACTGCAATCTGGGATGGGGTTAATTCTTGTATTTTGCTGTTTTGAAGCACTTTTGTTTCATTGTTCTTTTAGTAATGCTTTCTGAAATGTGAAACACCATTTTACTAATCAGCAATGTAAAAAAGCATGATGAGCAGTCACATAATAGCTTCAGCTTCACAATAAAATGTTGCATTTGTCCTGTTTTTACTGTTTTCTTGTCTGTTTATCAGATGAAATGTCCAAAAGGAAGAGCCTTTTCATTAAATCTGAAGGTGGTTTAACTGCTGCTGGTTTAAAGAATTAAAAAAAAAAAAAATCAGGTGTTGTATACCAGATCATGGAACAATAAATGTGTAAATACCTCATTTAGTTTCTAAAAGATGTAACTCAAGTTCTTAAAACTGATGTAAACAGAAGTGCTACTTCCTAAATAAATGTGCTGAAAACGGAAGTGTTTGCCTATCCTCCTACCCTAGTCTTGTTAAATTCCAGTGAAAACCAGGAGGTTTCACGTAAGTAATTCTGGTAGTCATGGTGAAGTCCTGAAAATCGCTACTTGGAGCCAATTTACTTGAGCTCAAAATGGCAGCTTTTCTTTTGTGGGAAGGAGAGTGCTGCTACTATTTTTGAGGTGACAATCTAAATTCTTCACTTACCCCCATCTCCTCACCGTTTGTAATTCTTTTTAGCCATTGTCTTGAGGCTGCCTCTGCACTGCTAACTACTACTGAGGCTTTCTGTTCTTACATCCTGAAGGTAAGATGAAAAAACAAAAAAGTTGGATTAGTTTTAATATTACATATCTGGCAGCACTAGGGGGTCTCTCTAAAAGCAGCTGTGACCATGTTATTGATCTGTCACTCTTAAAGCAAGCAAACCAAATAAAAAACAATACAGCAGTTGGGGGTGGGGGGAACCCAGTGTCTTGAACTGAAGCGTAAGAGCTATTACCGCTTCTGTCAAGCACCAATTCCTTGGGGGAGAAAAAAAGAAGCATTGTGGTCTAAGCAGGGTAATTATCCAGTATCTCTCTTTGGTTGAAATGGCACTACT
This sequence comes from Eurystomus gularis, assembly GCA_013400335.1. Taxonomy (NCBI): domain Eukaryota; kingdom Metazoa; phylum Chordata; class Aves; order Coraciiformes; family Coraciidae; genus Eurystomus; species Eurystomus gularis. Next base: position 261,511 of record VZZY01016733.1, read on the forward strand.
TGGGGCTAGATTCTGAACCACTGAAATAATTTCAGTTAGCAATTTTGTGTACTGGTTACAGATACTCAGACTTTTATTCTTGTAGAGAAGACGCTCTGATAAATTTAGGGAAGAAAGGAGCCTGAAAACAATATCCCAGCACTCACTATGTTGAAATTGACAGAGGTTATGGACTTGGCAGCCTACCCTGGCCTGAAGTATTTCAGACTGCTTAAAAGATCTTTTCCCATTCCAGCCAAGACGGTGTGAGACAAGGCTCTGTGCCTCGTTTCAGATGCAAGCATATTTCAGATGAAATCTGATTGTTCCTGTGTTTTAATGTTTTGAGTTTGCCAGAAAAAGTGATAAAAAATAGTTTTAAGTTTTGTGGTGGGTTTTTTTGGTTGTGGATGGTGTTGGTTTGGGTTTTTGGTTGTTTGGGGTTCTTTTCCCCACTCAAGCCGTCTTTCTGCGCATTTCCAAATACTTTGTGAACTTGTGAAATCCGCCCTGTTTCCTGCAGGGGTGCACATGGCTGTGGAACAGACACAAGTTATGCAACCTTCTCTTAAGTCATTCTTTTTTATTCTTTGTGTAATGATAATACAGAAAATATGATGTACTGGTGAAGACAGAAAAACATCATTTAACTAAAATCCATTTCTCAATACGTGCGAATGACTTACTGGTGCTCTGGAGTAGCTAAAAAAGGTGGGAATTACAGAAGGCTACAAGCAATGAGCAAGGTGTGTTGTTTTTATCAAATGGTCTTGGACTTTTTGTGCAAATATATATTGTAAGCACAGTATGTTCTTTCTAATATTGTCTCTTCCAGTATTTTCAAAATTCATTAATCTCTAAAAGGCCTGAAACTTGTCTCAGTTGTAAGATGTTCTTGAAGACTTAGTTTTCTTATATGCAGAATGCTGGTATCAGCTGTGCTATGAGTTGTAGTTTTTCTCCTGTGAATTGTAGAAGTGCAGTTTCTTATAATTGTTTTCCAGGAGGAAATACGCTAAGACACATTATCAGGCTTTTTGATTATTTTGTATCAGTAACCAAACAACTGTGTATTTGTGGAGCATATCATACAGATAAAATGTTAGCCCTGTGGTTTGCCTGGCTTCTGATTTCCTGGCTAAATTTGGGTGGAGGCAGCAGCTGCAGCCTGTGGAGAGTTTACATACCGCAGCACCGCAGTTGGAATTCTCTTACGTCATGCAAATTTTAGAGACTGCAAATGGATTTTTGGGGTTTTTTTAAAAAATTGTTCCTAAACCTACTTTTGTACACAGTAAAAACATTTCTTTGTTACAGCCCACAGCTTAGAATGAGCAGTTTTGAGACAGGTAAGTCTTTTGGTGTGTTTGACAGAACAGATTGGATGCAAAAAACACTTTTAAACCTATGTTCACTTGGCAACCGAGTAGACCATTAAAAGCCCGAAGACAGGACAGTGTTACAGAAGGTTTTCAGGTGTTTTCCTAGGCACAATAATCTGTCTTCAATTTTTATTCCTACCTCTTTTCATTTATTTCCCAAAGGCAATAATAAATAAGCTGTCCTGTGACTAAATTTTTTGCTATGTTAAATCCCATGCTGGTGTTTTATAACAGTTTCCCTTAGCAGAGCTATCCAAACTTCCGAGAAAACTTCAGTCCCAGTTTTTGTCCCTTCCCACAGAAACTATTGGGCACAGTTTAAGGGTCTGCTAGTCAGGTCACACAAGATTATTGTTGCCTTGCAGCCCTGGTGTCTCCATGTTCCAGTGCTTTAGTAACAGAGGTCACTGTACCTTACATGTGGCTCTTTTTATTTTCACAAAGTCTGCTCTCTGCTTTATACCATGACAGACTTTGGGATGGGGTTAGACTAAGTGTAATAGCTCTGCTGAATTGTAACGCTTCCAATGTTTTAAAGCATTCCTAGCGATGGGAGCAGTTCTCAGAACTTCAGCACAGGAAGCAGTGACTGCACTTTCAAGAATGGAGTTCCTATGATCCTGAGCGCTACTGTCCTTCTGAAGTTTTGCATATTGCTGGAAAAAGCCCTACTCTGAACTGTGTACTTACTGCTGTCAGTGCCGAATACTGGAGCAGAGGCCTGGCTGTAGTGATGCTGTTGTGCAGCAAATCCTGCTGCCAGAGGTCAGTATTCACAAACGAGACAGAGGAGTCCTGTAAAATTACTTTATCCAAATAAAGGGACAGTCTATGGGCATATCCCTGTGGGGTGTCTCAAAGTTGTTGGGGGACGCAGCCCCCTTTTATCCTAATTTCCCGGCCCCATTTGTCCCTTCTCCTCTCCCTATTGGCTGAGGTACTAGGAGAGCACAGAGTTCAAAGTAACAGAGAAGTTACTATGTGTAAGTCTATTAACCATGCATACTTGTTTCTGAAGTTCAAAAGGTTAGACTATCCGAACTTCTTGAGGCTTGTAGCTGGTTCTATCTGCTCACTTCTTAATTAGCTATTCCTGTCAAGCCTTTAAATCACTGCTGCCCTTTCTCTCTACGTCACCTCCTTCTCCCTTTGACACGCCTATTTGTAAACCAACACCTTCCTTCCTCTCTATATTCAAACCGTCCCCCTGTCACGTTGAAACATCCCTTATTGGAAGGACACCTTCATTCTTATCTGTCCTATCGCTGTCGTGATTTTAGGTGTATTTTCGTATGGGGAAAGGGCTGAAGCAAAACCGTCCTTGCGGCTAGGGTAGGACGGCCACCATGGCGGGAGTCCTTGCTTTGAGCTCTCTGCCGGCTCCCGGCGTGCGGGCTGAGGGGCCGATGGCGGCTGAGAGCGAATCGGCCGCGGCTGCGCTGGCT
>VZZY01016733.1:265039-298751 GCA_013400335.1 Eurystomus gularis
GGGGCGGGCCGAGTGCTGGGTGTCGCGGAGGGCTTCCCCGCCCGGGGGCAGCGCGCTCGGCCTCGTAGCCGGGCTGGGGTTTGAGTCTCGGCCTCAGAAGTTTTCATTCGCGGCCAGACCAGCCAGAGAGCTGACGCTGGCGGCAGGACCGAAGGGCTGTGCGCTGCCCCTGCCCCCTGCGCCAGTGACGGCGCTGAGCGCTTGCTCCTGCTACGGGTAGGGCTCGCTTCCCGGGCAGGACAGGCCGTTCCTCTGGGGCTGACCACCGAGCGCGCTTTCCCTTTTTACGCGGGGCTCAGGTGAATTGGCACGGGTGGCAGTGACGGGGGCTGTCAGTGCCTGCGCTGCTGGAGCGCACAGCCGCCCCGCTGTGGAAGTGCTTCTTGTGCAGCTGTTCTCGCAGCACGGAGGGACCTGCCGTGGCTGAGGGCTGCGGTAGGTGCCCTCCTCCTCAGCACAGCGGTGTTTCTCTCCGTTGCGCTGGCACAAGTTTAGGAACTAGTCAAGCTTTAATGCCAAAGTGCGACACTGGCGCTGAATTAGAGCGTGCTTCCAGGGGTGAGCTGTGGCTCGTGTGGGGTTGCACGAGGTTCTGCTCTGTGGTACAGAACGCGCAACTTTGAGGCACGGCATCCTTCAGTGAGCAGGGAGGGGTGGCACGGTTTGGCGATGGATGTAGTGCTGACAGCATGGGAAAGCAACGGGTGCCAAGGTGATGGGGCACCCTTCGTAAGCCGTCAGGCTACTGCCTGTTAGGAAAGCTTTCCAAAGTGTTCTGTCGTCCTGTGTGTCTATTAAGAAAAACAATCGTTATGTAATGAATTTCTAGTAAAGAAAACAGTAAGCGCCAGCCTTTTGCCCAGAGAGTGAGCTAAACTTGGGATCTGCAGTGCTGCTTTCTTAATTCGAGGCACCAAGGCATATGTGTATTTCTACAGATAAAGTGAAATGCAGCCCTGTTGACAAACGTCTCTGTAAGTTAACTGAGACTGTTTTGGTGACCAGCCTGCTAGTATGTGTTTTTGTCTTGTCCTGGTAGTTACAGATGTGATAGCTTACAATCAAACCTTATTTCCTCCAGTGCATATGCCAGACCATCCGTCGGGAATTTCTATGGCTAATCAGAAGGGTTTTTCATGCGCAAAGCTTCTTTGCGGGGAGACTAGAATCGAGGACGATTCACTAGAATTGGGTCCTCTGAGGAAGGGGAGCAAGTGGCATGGTTGATGAATTTCTCTGGGTAGTCTGCTCCCTGTCATGCTTTTGGGAGGCCGTGTAGCACCCCCCCTGCTCGCATCTCCTACATGCACGTACATCCCCTCCACCCCAAGAAAGAGCTTACCTGTGTGCAACTGCAAGTTAGAAGTGGGAGCTGCAGGGACCGCATCTACTGTGCACCTTTAGGTTAAGGGATAACTGAGATTGTTTGTCTCATGATGTTATTGGCCTTGTGTCCACCACATTACAAGTGATACCAGTATTGTTTTTATTTCTCTGATGTGTTCTCATTTATATATATATATATAAAAACAGTTTTCCTGTTTAATAAACCATTTGCCTTTGGGTGGGAAGTGTGATTTCATAAAGAAAAATATTTGTGTTTTCAGAACATCTGTAGTTGTTTTATTTAAGTATAAGTAATAAAATACTCTTTAAATGTTTTTTTGGTATGTTTTCCAGTAAAATTGAATTCTGGGTTGTATCTAAATGAAGCTTGATTCTAAGTAATTCATCATTTTCTAATATAATAACCGTGTAAAATAGTTACCAAAAATATTGTTGTATTTAATGTGTATAGGATGTCTCTAGCTAATGAAAAATTCATTCTGAGTCTTTAATATAATGACAAAAGTAGTTAATAAATGAATATTTTCTTTTTGCTAATTTAATCTATGGTTGAAGTAAAACTTTTAATTGAACTCTTTTCTTAAGGGTACAATACACCTGTTCCGCAAATCGCAGAGATCATTGGTTGGAAAGTTAACACATGAATTTAGGCTGGTTGTAGCAGATAGGAGGGTAAGTGTTTCTTTTTAAAAATGAGCAGTAATAAAAGAGCTATTAGCTGTGATAAGTTAAAATACATTCTTAGCTTGACTATGTTTTGAGAATTTTTGTTTGAAATTTTCTATCTGTGCTTAAAAAAAAAAAACCAGCTATGAAGCTGGATTCTTTCCTGTGCATTGTCCTTGTCAATTCTCCAAAATTTTACCAATATTTAATGCATTCAATAGAATTGTAAAGTGAATAAGCACAGATGTTTAGATGTTTTTGGGACTTAAGTTCCAGCACAAAGAAAGGAATCCACTAATATCAAGTTGTGTAAGTCTGTCTTCAAAAGTCAGATGGCATGTGCTATAATAAAATACAAATATTATAGCTGGGTGGTTTTTCTTCTTTAGACCAAAAAGATATTTTAAGCATTGTGTACAATTGCTGTTTATAAACAAGTTTAGAGACGATCTGTAAAGTTAAAAATAGAATATGGGCTTGTTATTCTGAAAAGAGTTATAAATTTTTGGAAGGGAGGAGAAGCCAGTTGGGCTTGCGTGGTGAAGCAATGCAATATTGTTTTTTGAAACCAGATAGGTACATTTTTGTCTTGTGATGTAAAATGCATATTTATTCTCATCAACAGTCCTGGAAGATCTTGCTGTTTGGTGCTATAAATTTAATATGTATTGGCTTCCTGCTAATGTGGTGCAGCTCTACAAACAGCATAGGTAAGTGGCTCTTCTGTACTGAAGCTACAGTCAACTACCGTGTGCTTCTTAGCTTGTGAAGTTCCAACATACTAAAAAAGCAAAGTTCAGCACATAACAGAGTTAGTTGGCTGCACAGCCATGTTCGGAAAGTGCTTCCTTTTGATTTGCCACAGTTAGTTTAGAGGCGTTTCTCACAGGCAAGTGTGGATGGGTGGAAGTCCTTCAAAGTTTGCAAGGTTTTCCAGACCTGATGGTTATTTTCTTCCTTCGGTACCCTCTTTATCTTTAAGATTGCAAAAGAGTAGACTTTAAACTAGTTGTCAAACCTCTTTCTTGCATAAATACTACCAGTGACATAAAGAGACCCTCACTTGCAGTTGTATGGGGATGTTTGTAATGCGGCAAAAGGCTTCTCCAATTCCAGGAATGCCCCTTTTCAATATTTTGTGTATCTTCTACTTTTTTGTAGTGACTCCAAGATGCTTTTCATTACAAGCTTAATACCTTTTGTATCTGGGTGTTACTACATGCTTCATTAGAATTGGGATTGCCATAGTCCACCTGTTTATGATGTTAAACATATTGGTGCGTTTAGGACAATCATATCGTATATACACATACAAAAGACAAAAGAGACTTGCTCTATCAGCAGGGAACGTTTATGTAGGTAGAAGATGGAAAAGAGCTGCATGAGAGGGATTTAGAAGAATACAAGTGATTTCTGCATTGAAAAATTATACAAAGTTTTAATATTTGCTTTTTTTACAGCTTTAACTGCTTACACATATTTGACAATCTTCGACCTTTTCAGGTGAGGGTTTTTTTTTTCACATGTAGTGTTACTGTTCATTTATGCCTGTCTTTGTATATTTCTTCACAGCTAAAATTTATTTACAGATACAAACACATTATTTAATTATCAGTATAGACACTAACTGGTTTAAGTATAGCTTGAATGAGTGTAAAATTGTACATCACAATAAATTGATGGTGAGAAACTCCATAGCTGTATTGAGAATCATAGAATGGTTTGGGTTGGAAGGGACCTTTAAAGGTCATCTAGTCCAACCCCCTGAAGTGAGCAGGCACATCTTTAACTAGATCAGGTTGCTCAGAGCCCCATCAAGCCTGTGCTTGAACATCTCCAGGATTGGGGCCTCCACCACCTCTCTGGGCAAACTGTTCCAGTATTTCACTACCCTCATAGTAAAGAACTTCTTCCTTAATATCTAATCTAGATCTACCCATCTCTGGTTTAAAACCATCACCCCTTGTTCTATTGCTACACGCCCTTGTAAATAGTCCCTCCCTGTCTTTCTTGTGGGCCCCAAGAACGACTAGTAACAAATCACTTCATTAAGGGGTTTCTCTGTGGAGATGCTTAACAACATAAAACAAAATCTAGCATCAAACTTCTCTGGTGGTTCATTCGGAATACTGCCCTAATGCCACAGTCATTGGTTCTGACATATTCCTCAGTTTTAGTATCAGCAAACAAGGAGTATGTAATCCTATTAAAAATATTTCAAGAGATAGACCCTACGCACTCTTCCAACAAGGTCATTACATATTTTTAGTATTTTTCCTGTTTCTTAACAAAATGATAATAAAACTACCTTAAGCATTAAAGTTCTGAACACTTTTGATAATATTGATAATACAGGCATGAAATATGTTCAGTTCTTATCTGAGATGCAGATTGGCAGCAGTGATTGGAAAGCAGCCTGCTACAGCTTACCTGACAGATAGCAAAACGTTTATACATAACAGCAACACACCTGCAGAAAGGAAAATTAACGGTTGATACAGGCACAAAAATACTTAACTTGATCTGTGACTGCATTAGAATTGTGATACGGCTTTAATGAATCTCATATTTCTCTTAGAATTTTGTATCTGCTGAGCTTTGTCATCTTGACTCAAAATACCTTTCTCACCCTGGGGAAAGTTTTGATGTTGTATTTCGTATTTGTATGGAATATATTTTATTTATTTATTTATCTTTAGTTTTAGGAGAAGATGGAATACTCCTAGCATTTGCATTTGAGGTTAATTAGGGATTGGACTAGAAGATTATTCTAACTCACAACAATCTCTTTTTAAGAGTTTTGATTTGCTGGAAGGGGGAACACAATGCTCAGTAATTCTGCTGAAAGAATCTGTTTTCTTTTTGTCATCTTCCTGGTGATTTACAATAGTCTTCCTGAGTATATGAATTTACTGTTTTGTATATGAGCAGTATTATTTCCCCTGGTTTTTCTTTTACTCCACACAGCTGTGGGTCAGGTTGTGAGGATGTGATTGTTCAGCAGCTGGGGGGATTTCTTGATCCAGTCTCATTTAACATTGTAATTACTTAAGAAAAGGCTGCATAAAGGCACAGATGGCACTGAATCCAAGTGTGCTCCCATTTAAAAAAAAATTGTCCAAAGGGGCCGAGAGAGTAAAATTAGGCAAAGAAAATGAGTCATCCTAGAAAAATTCAGACTAGTACCATGGGGATAAAATAATTGTAATTTCAGGCGTTCAGTATGAGATAAAAACTTGGAGACAAAATAGAAGGAGACACCTATGGCTGTCAGTGAATAGCCGGTTAGATTAGAGCTTGTGTAGGTGAATGCAGCCAAAAAAGTAAGTCTGTTTTGGCCATATGTAGAAACAAATGACACTGTGGAAAAGAAAGGTAATGCTTGGCGCAGCCTGAGACTTACTCTAGAGTGCTAAATCTAATTCATGGTATATCTGTAAAAGAAGGGTTTAATGGAGAGCTTGCTTCGCTTTTTCACTGGGACACAAAGGAAGTGACACAAGTGTGACAGTCCTGTCATCTTGCCCACAATAAGTGTTCCTTCTCATTTCAGTGGCCTTTCTCAGGTCACTGTATTTCTAGTCAAGTTCATAAAGCACATATATGAGCATTTACTGGGTGTCTAGTTTGATATTCTCATAGGCTTTTGCACTGTACTTTTCGTTGTGATGTGTGACATTACTATGTGTGATACCAGACAGTATTAAAAGGATTTTCTCAAACCACCTTTGCCTGTTAGTCAGATTCTGGGGTACCTGGTCTCACGTACTCCAGATTAAACGCATGGAGATTAAACACTGGTTGTGCTGGTTTGTATCTGGGCCATAGTGGAAAAACGCATTGTGTTTTGAGTTATGGTAAACTTGATTTAGGCTGGGAGATGTTCTCTATTGAAGAAGGTTGTTGGTAGCCTTTGTAAGCACAGCGTGCTGTAAGCACAGCATTAGGCTGTTTCCTGATATAAGGAATTTGATCAACTACCATTCTGCTAAAATTATTTGCTGCCCTTTTTGTGGGAACAGCTGGAGACATCATCGTGCTGTCTCAGTTTTATTCCAAGAACAACGTTTTCTGCTGGGTTCACTGGAACCATCATTGTGACAGTGATGGAGGTGTTGAGTTTGTGGTAAGACGTGGTTTTATTCATTTATTCAGTTCTGGTGGCTGAAGTGTGTATTTGCAGAATATCCAGTTTCTAAAGGCTCCAGTTGTTGATCATAGTCTAATTCTCCTTTTTTTCAGTTTGGTAACATGTCTAATAAGCTACTGGGTAATGATGAAGAAGCCCAGCCCAGTCTATTCATTTGGGTAAGCACTACTTATAAGATCCAATGTTTGATGGTACAACATTTGATACACTGCTGACTGCCACTGCCTGTATCCTCTAGCAGCCGTGACTAATAATATGTGTGTAAAAGAGCCTGAAAATAAGGAGGCCCAAGACTGGTGCTGTAAAGAACAGTTACAGAATAGGGGAAGAGAGGAAAGGGGAGGGACAGGAAAAAGAATTAAGAAATGCTTACTTTTGAACTGTTTGAGGTAAGTTGAGTGTTGGCTTAAAAGAAATTGAAAATAATGCCTGTTCTATAAAGCTTCCAGTTTCTTCCTGTCTATCTGCTCTTGAAAGAGTTGGAAATAGTAAGTCTATCCTGCTGGTTCCTGCACAGACCAGAATGCATCTGATGCATTGTTCAATGTTCAGTGTTTCTAAACTTAATTCTCAAATTTCAGGTTTGAAAGGTTTGAAGTTCTAGCTGTATTTGCATCTACAGTTCTGGCACAGCTTGGTGCTCTTTTTATACTGAAAGAAAGGTAGGGATATGTACCATTTCCTTTAATATTTTGTTACGTATGAAGATACTCAGATTGAGCAAAAGCATATACATTCTACAAATGCTATCTGTAGGGAGATATTATAGAAAAAACTTCAAAGTTTTTCAAAATATTGCTAAATCTTACCGCTCACTTACATGGATTACACTACATGTAGGCTCTAGATGTAATGACAGAAATTGATAAATGTAATTAAACAGCTTTCAAGAAAAGGACTCAGTTCTCTTAATTTTTTTTTCCTAAAAATTAGATATTTCATTTACTGCATTTCCCTATGCAGCTTGACTTTTCATTAGTAGATAAAACTCTTTTTTAACTTCAGTTACTCCATGAAGTAAAGCAACTTCATAATGTATTATGGATTTAAGTGTTTAAACTGTCAACTTCATCAGTCCCTCATAATTTGTTCAAGTATTAATTTGACATACCACCTATGCTTAGAAGCATTTGTATTTCAAGAGGTTATCCTAAAAAATTATTTTAGTCTTTAGAAGTGAAAAGGCTTTTGTTAACATCTGGAATTTAAAACTGGGACAGTGTACCTCCCGTTTTTCTGTTTGAGGGCTCTATTTTCTCTGTAAAAGGCTATGTTAACAACTTGGTAATTTTATGCTGTAGGTTGATCTGTTGTACTGACAATATGCTGGAATGAATTCTAATAATAGTGCACTGTCAAAGCCTTCAAGCTTTCGAAGATCAGTTTTAGGAAGTTCCCAGAACTTCTCATACATTTTTCCTGTTACAGCTGAAGCTCAGAAAAAAGATTTGTGAAAAGATTTGTGCCTCCACCACAGTATTCCACATCTGCTTTATTTGCCCTTGTTCAGTGAGAGGCTGTAAGTCAGGGATTTCGGACTTAGGTTTGTTGTGGTTACCAACACCAGTGGTGGCAGGAGCTGTATTTTTTGGTATGTTCGTTTACAAGCATCTTTGTATTGCGTAGGCAGCATTCATAGTAGCTAGCACCTATGTGGCATAGGATGGAAATAGTTGGCAAGTCTGAATTATACCCTACTTTGCTTCAGTGTTAAATGCTTCCTTCACTTATGAAATCTGCTGTGTTTATTTAAGCAATTCATTTTTTTGCAGTACTGTATCTGTCAGTTTCTATTTATGAATGGCAGCTAATTCTTCAGGACTGAAAACGTGCTTCAGATATCAAGGTTTTACTGTATGAATATAACTCAAATTTTCAATTATTTTTGTAGTGCAGAGCGGTTTCTGGAACAACCTGAGATTCACACGTAAGAAATTATTTTGACATGTAAAATGGTTTTTTTTTCAGTGTCCCTTTGTGTTTCTAATTCTTCATCTAGCATGTATTGATTATGCAAGTATATTCGACACCAGATTGGCTTTGGTACCTTGGTATTTGTTTCAAACTGTATGCAAGCTATATTGCAAATAGGATTTTTCAAGGTACAGTTGAAATATAATGCAATGCACGTGCTCTCTTAATTACTTAACTCTATATTGCTGATTTTGCTAGTTTAGTTACTCTTGTTTCTGGTATGTTGGTGGGAAGGATGCTGTGAGCATTAGAGAACTGAAGGTGTTGCAAAGATGACGAAGACTATAATGAACATGGGGAAGGGAAAAGAAGGTGTTATGGGGCAAAAAGGCTGGGACATGGGATGTATGGTGAAGTTGTAGATCTCCTAGGAAAGGGTAGGAGCATGGGGTATAATTCCATAGGAAACTTAAGCTTGTTTAGCTCTGCTGCTGAGGGGACAATGTGTTTATATCTTCAAATTGCGAGCATATGTATGTGCATATATGCCATTAGTTAGGAACCGTTACTCAACATTATGACCATAATGTCCAGCCTAATATGATAACACAAGTGTAGGAAGTTCAGTGATCTCATGTAAGCCTTAAAATGATAGTACACTGCCCGTTACCAAGCGTTACCCTGGCTTATCTTACTATTGCTTTCAGTCTCGGTGAAAGATACCAAGCTGCGTATTTTGATATTGTTACCAGTAACTACAGCTTGATATGAAATTAAGACAATTTTTTTTTCTTTTTCTCTCCCCAGGGGGCGGCTGCTGGTTGGTACTTTCGTGGCGCTCTTTTTCAACTTACTTACAATGCTTTCCATTAGGAATAAGCCTTTTGCTTATGTCTCTGAAGGTGTGTGATAAATTAATCTGTAACAAGAATTGGGAAAAGATTGTAATGATCCTATTTGTCTTACGGTATAACTTGTCTGGTAACTTTCTTAACTAGCAGGTGTATATTACTGTTTCCTCTGTTAATATAAGTTCATGCAGTTCTGAATTGCCATCAGAATTTCAACTCTAGTTTGCTTGTACGGCTCTCTGAGTAGTACAATCATTAATATGATAAACTGAATATCATTTTAATGCTGAAGTACCCTTTATTTTCAGTCTTTTGCATTCAGCCAGTGAAGGTCATATGACAGATATCAGAACTTCAAAGACATAGATATATTAATGAATCAAAAAGAAACTAATTAATAATTCTTAATAGCTCTTGTACCCGGGACTTTTTCACTGTGAAGCAGGCTTGCAATTGTTGCCACTAACTGTACATTGTTTATGCTTACACACTATATATTATATAAAATATAATTATGATGATGGTTATGATCTGCAATTATATTTGTATTATATCAGCTCTGATTATTATGAGAGAAGGGCATTTTACTTGGTGCCTGGAAAAGTCAAACTTTGGTGGTTTTTTTTAAGTGACAGTGAATCTATTGAGATGCATTCATTCATTCACAGTTCTTCCCTTAAAACTTGAAGTGTACTTTAAAATGGGTACCTTTACTTGTAGTAAATTTATTACCTTCTTTCTTTTGCAGCTGCCAGCACAAGTTGGCTTCAGGAGCATGTTGCAGATCTTAGTAGAAGGTAAAGCTTTGTAGTGTTTTTCAAAATTGTTTAGCTTCTGGAAGGCAGTGTTGGTTTTTTGTGTATAATGATGATTTGGACGGGTATTGAAGCATAAACTGTTGTGTCTTGGAGCCTTGAAAATATCTTTACCTACTGTAGGTCTAGTATATGAACTCTAGAGCAAACATTGTCTCTCGTATTTCCAAGATACATCAATCTAATAGAAATACATCTTTCTGCATAACTTTTCCCTTTGAAAAGGGGGAAAAAAAAACCACAACAAACTTTTCCCTTCACTGCATTGTATGTAATTGTCCTTGGATGAGGTGAGGTAAACTAGCTTTGTTCTATACAGATTTGAACTGCATTTTTCAACAACCATTATCGGAGTGATGTATTTTGTAGTAATTTGTGTTTATTTTCTGTGTCGGGTGGGCAAATGACTAGGATGGTTGCAGTTTAAATGTGATACATGAAACAGGTTACTCAGTGAAACATGGCTATGGAACCTCTTCACCTGTCCAGCAGGAAGCTGGAAAGTCTGTGTTTTCCAGGGGCTGAAGCAGTGTTGCTCATTCATCTTGCCTGTTAACTCTCTTGCTTGTACTGATATCTGAATGTGAGCTAACAATTGTTTGCAAATAATTTTGTCAGATGTCAGAAACGTTTATTTTAAGCCATACATGTCCTCCCAAGTATTTATGCTGTCAGTATCAAAATAATGTTAAGCCATATTGTATAACAAGTTAAGTGTGCTGCAAAACCCATCTGTTTCTGCATCTTGTGATTTTTATATATGGTTGAGGAAAGCAGGGAACACTGCCTTGTTACACAGAAGAATTTATTTTGTACAGGTAGAAGGTATTACATCGTCAGATCCAAATGCTGCAAAACAGCTTTGGAAGACTAACAATACCTGGAATTTCAGTGTAAAAAAGACAACTGGGATGGCAATCACAGACACTAGTAGAGCTTTTCTTTAACAATGTGGTAACACAGCATTACTGGGAAGGACAAGGATGGATAACTTGAAGGACTCCCAGATCGAGAGTCTAGAATTACTGCTGGGTTTTGAGATAAACTGTAGAAAATTATGCCAACAATAAAAAAAGACAAAAAAGACTAAATTTGGTTAGTAGGTATAGAGCTATTTCAGATGTGTTCTGTGAATCAGTGGTGATTACAAAATAGCTGCACCGGTATGTAATTATGTTGATTAAAATTCTTACAGGAGCAGACCAGCACATGATATCTAAACATAGCTTGGTTCTAAACAGAGCAACAAAACATCTTATGTTGTCTTTTCCTTTAAATTTTCCAGTATGTAGCATGCACTTGCCCTCACTGGGAAGTACAGAAACCTTTTTATCTCTTCATGCTCCCATGTATAGGAGATAACTGTAAATAAATAACTTTTCCCAGTGTTCTCACATGGGGTTTTTTGGTCTCCTCTTATTCAGTTAGCTGGTCTTCTCCCTATTTTTAGACTCAATAAATTAGTTTGGCTTTAAAACATTTTTGCGTGCCAGATTGGCAGTCGGGTCGAAGACTAGTGATACACAACAGATACGCAACTCCTCCGAGACTTACATATGTGTAATAGCAATATCTGACCCTGTAGAGTACTTGTGTTGCGTGCAGCTGGCACAGCTAGCTATCTTACCAGGAAAAAGAAAGTAGCATAAGATACATATTTTGATATGTAGAAAAACTGAATAAGGATTAGTGTAGTATAATGTTTTGTAGATGGGAAGATAGACTTAAACTAGATTTAAGATGCAAGAGGTAAGTATTAGTTTGAGATATGAGAGAGGATGTGATGTGGATCTAAACTTGATTTACTTATGCTGACGTCAGACTATGAACAAAACTTAGAGCAGCATTAAAAGGGCCTTTACGGTCCTCAGAGACTATATTGTTGTGACTGATTTGCTACAACTGCAAAGTGCATTTGAAGTCAAATGCTGAAATAGTGGGTGTAACTCTTTGGGGTTTTGAAGTAATCGTGAACAGCCAGCTGACAACTGCTTCTTCTGGTTTGTTACAGTATTTGCGGAATCATCCCAGGACTGAGTAGCATCTTTCTGCCACGAATGAACCCTTTTGTCTTGATTGATATTGCTGGAGCTCTAGCTCTCTGCATTACATATATGCTCATTGAAATCAAGTATGTACAGTTGTTGTTTTAAAAAAAAGTAACTCTTTCTATATCCAGTCTGTGGGAAATGGCATTTTTTACATGAAAGGAATGATCTCATCAAAAGCCTGTATTGTGTATGAAGGGAATTGCAACCCCATGAGTATAATACAGAATTCTATGATTCTGTATTCGTCTTTTTTCAAAGATGTATAGTTCAGATGAGATTAGTATGTGTGATATTCTGTAAGTGTAATTTAAAAGAATGAGAATTCTTAAGCCTTTAAAAAATGTAAATACATGTTTTTATTTAAAATAATTCTTTCCCTTTAGCAACTATTTTGCTGTAGACACAGCCTCTGCTGTAGCAATTGCTTTGATGACATTTGGTACCATGTATCCCATGAGTGTCTACAGTGGGAAAGTACTACTCCAGGTAAGGCTATGTCACAAAACAAGGGGTTTTTTGTGGTTTCATCTTTGTTAAATGTCCTTACTTTTTAAAAAGCATGAAATCTGTTTTAAGCATTTGAATGGGAAGTGTTCCCGGGGGAATTTGTGATGAGGTAGGAGAATTCTAAGTGCAGTAGAAATATGCATCATGAAGTCATAAGGATTTATTGTTTAATGCCATTGGTCTCTTGTGTAGGTAGACCATGCTTAAAGGCTCTCTTACATGAACAGGACTTTATTATACCTTTTTTTTTTTCTCTTTTTTCTTAAAGACAACCCCACCTCATGTGATTGGCCAGTTAGATAAACTTCTTAGAGAGGTAAGTCAGTGTATAATACATAACACAGTGTGCACAGCTAACATAAATGAGCATTCAGGAATCTGAAGAGGTTTTTTGAGCGGTGCAAGCAAATTGCTAAATATGTATAATTTTTTAATATTATTTTTTAGCTGCCTGTAGGAAATATGGATCTTGCTCTCTAAGGTGAATGGTGTCATTCAGGTATCTGGAACAAACCTCTTAAAGTAGTGCAGGCTCTTGCTTTTTATTAACTAAATTTGAGCCACTGTTGAAGTGGTTTACAAATGTGAGCGAGGGGAGAAAAAGGAAGGAGTACAGGCAGCTGTTGACACTAGAGCGTATCAAGGTGAGAAAATACTGCAATTTGGCAGCAAGATTTACTTGAAACGAGTTACTTAAATCCACTTTTTGGATGGATTTGGATGTTAGAGGGTAGCGAAAGTGCAGTAGATAAGGATTAGTGGCATCACTAACAGACATCGTCGCTTCTGTGTATGAAAGCTTTTATTTCGCTACTGAAAATGCTGTATTATGCAGCTATGTGTAAAAGTACATTTCTAAAAGGATTTGTAACATTTCTAATTTATTTTCATATTTCTGGATGTTTGTGTAAAATTAGGTTTCAACTTTGGATGGTGTCTTGGAAGTTAGAAATGAGCATTTCTGGACATTAGGTTTTGGCAGTTTGGTAAGTTATATCTTTATTCTCTTTTTAGACTTACAGAAGACTTGTCAGTTACTACTTTAAATTTTTTCTTCTGAAATCTTAAATGTAAAAAAATTATGAGTCAGTACTCAGTCCTTGGGATTTATTGCAAAAACTTCCTTTGCCCTGTCCTTTATATATTTTTTTAAGCATTGTTACTGGTTTAATATGGTTTATTTATACTGCAGCTCTGGATTAAAGCATGCATTTTGCAACTGTAGAATTTCTTTTGTATTTCGGCAGGGAAGAAAACCCCAAACAGTAGTAAAGACATTTTTCGAAAAGTGTCTTAGTGTAAATTGTCTCAGAGGGGAGAAAAAGGAAACTGTAAACCTTCAGGTACTGAAGGTCTACAGTCGAATTGTATGTTTTCAGTATTTCTGGGGGAGGAGGTGGAAAAAAAACAACTACAATTGTGTACTGATACTCTGTAAGCTGAAAGAAGTGAACATTTTTTGCAATACAGAATGAGCACACAGAACTTGGTTATTCTTAAGTTGATGCTGGTATGTAATGACAGCCAGAAAATTAAGACTCTTAGAATTTTTCTCTACTTTGGAATTCTTGCAGTATGCTACCCTTCTTTAAAAAAAAGAAAAAGGCAGCAGCTCTGACTTGCTAATGAGAAAATAGCTTTCAGTTTACAATTCTGCTGCCCAAAATAGCGGATCGCAGCATTGTTGGATTGATCACAGTTACTCACAAAACCTTTGTATGCATATTTACCTATTGGCATCTTCCAGACTGTAGTAGAAACTTCCTGAGACCTGGATGTGTTTTCAGCCGCACCACCTGATGTAAAAATGGCTTATACAGCACAAACTGTGAACAATGTTCTTTATTAAATATGAACTGAAAAAGCATGTGAGGGATTCTGTTTTGTGTCCTGTTCTTTCCTGCAGCAGCAGTTCAAGGTAAATGAGATAGCGTTACTGAGAGGAAGGCAGGGGCCGCCCACAGTTACATGCGTGTCCAGGAGAAACTCTTAGTCTGAGTTCCACAAAGGAGATGGCTTCTGTTCTTGCTCACGGTCCTGACTCGAGTGCGTCTGCCATGCCTGTTGTCCTCTTGCCTGCTCCAACAGCACAGTGATGACGCTTTTTCTTAAATTCAGCATATGGAATTTTCTGCACTTTGTTC
Source organism: Eurystomus gularis (assembly GCA_013400335.1). Taxonomy (NCBI): domain Eukaryota; kingdom Metazoa; phylum Chordata; class Aves; order Coraciiformes; family Coraciidae; genus Eurystomus; species Eurystomus gularis. The sequence goes on from VZZY01016733.1 coordinate 279,485, forward strand.
TTCTTCTGGGCTGCTTTTTTTTCCCCAGCTGTTGCCTTTCCTGCTATCACATGTTGCGTTTTATGGTTTGGTTCTAAGACTCACTTTTCCTGAATGATGATCTTGATACATTCATAAGAGATCAACACATTAGGAAAGATCAACATGTGTCCTAATTATGGAACTATTTAATCAGCTTCTCAATTTAGTAGTCTCCACTGTGGAAGCTCTTTGCATAATTCTCTGCAGGATCGCTTACCACTACTTGAATGCATTTGGAGAATCTTTATTGAAGTAACAGTTAACAGCCAACTTATTTTTATCACTTTCTAGGCTGGATCAGTACATGTCCGAATTCGGAGAGATGCAAATGAACAAATGGTACTTGCCCATGTCACTAACAGATTATACACATTGGTCTCTACCTTGACTGTTCAGATTTTCAAAGATGACTGGATCAGACCTACCTTATCATCTGTGCCTATTGCAAACAATATTCTGAACCTTTCGGATCATCATGTCATTCCAATGCCATCTTTGAAAGCTGCTGACAATTTGAATCCTGCCACATCCACACCAGCTAAGCCCAGCAGCCCACCGCCAGAATTTTCTTTTAATACACCAGGCAAAAACGTGAGTCCAGTCATCCTTTTAAACACTCAGACAAGGCCCTATGGATTGGGCTTTAATCATGGATCCGCACCCTACAGCAGTGTACTCAATCAAGGATTTGGAATACCGGGAGTGGGAGCAACTCAAGGATTCAGAACTGGTTTTACAAATGTCCCAAGCAGATATGGAACAAACGCTCGTGGTCAACCCCGACCATAATAAACAGCATTATTTATTGTACTTAAGGGTATTGACTTAATTCTTTTTATTACCCAATTTTGATAAACATTTGGAATGTCAGATCATTCTAAGTGGCTGGGAACAAGTGCATTGTTCATATTCATCAAATGGTTAAGTTGCAATTTTTTTCTTTGCATCGGCAGTAGCCTGTGTAATGCCGCAAGTATTTTCCAGACTTACGATACTTTACAGGTAGTTTTTATAGAGTGTCTGTTTCTATTCAGCTTGTTGTTCACTTTTCTTCATTTTCCCAAGAATGTATTGCGATACAGCACAATGCCATAAGAGAGGAAAATGGTGACCAGGTAGCGTTTTTGTCTAATCAGAACTGCTTGCTGAATACTGAAGTGCTGAGAGAATAGGAAATGGCAGAAATACAAGTCCCACTTTTTAGAGATGTTTTGATTGCTGTATTAAGCCGGCTTTTGGCAAAGTCACAATTAGTTTTTGGTTGCAAAAATCCATCCTCATATTGTGGCTGTTGTGAAGACAATCTGGCATTTCAGATTCTAATTAATTTTGTGAGACCATCTTTTTACATTTTTATTGATACTTTTATAGAAATTCAGCTGGTTCGGTGACCATTTTCTAGTTGTAAGTATTCCATACTCATTTCTGATACTTCTTCCTTTTTGGTTTAACTGCAAAATTATTTAGCAATATACTGGGAAATAAAATATTTCAAACTTAAGATTTTACAGGCACCTCTTTTTTATGATTAATCCTATTTAGGATACAGAGCAGATGGCTGTATTGTTTCTGAAGCCAGTATTTAATTTTTGACTATGGAAAGTGTTCTCTGATTCAATTGTGACTTTGTATTTTTCCCTCTTCGTATTTTTTCTCTAGTTTCAGGGGGGAAAGTATCTATTTATATTCCTGGTTTATATCCAGAGTAGAAGTCAGTGATGGCTGACAGTTCTTAGTCATTGCTATAGCGCGTAACCTTTGGGGGCACACTTGGAACAAGATTGCCTAACTTGTCTCTGCTTTTGCATTATCATTCTACTGTACATCCAGAAGGCCATATTTCTTCAGAGCCTTTCTCGGAAAGCTCTTCCCTCTGACTGCCATCTTTTTCTTCACTGCTTTGTTAACGGGGAAAGACCTTTTAGAAATACTTCCATTTTTTTCGGTTCTCCTGTGCGTATGTATCTCAGAGTTCCCTAGCCAATACCTCCTCTGCACTTTCTTCTGCACCTCTTGGCTGTTGAGTAATGGGTTGGCCATTCCTGTTGTTTTGCTTGCAACTCAGGGTGCTATATGTTGGCTTCCACCTTGTTAATCTGTTTGCTAAGTAAGTCTCTCCATTTGTCCAAGGTGGTTCTATGGAGCTGTAGTATCTCAGGGACTCCAGAGATTTTTTGTTACCTGAAGGTAATGGGTTTGATAGAGAAATCTTTCCCTTGTAGAACTGAGTTGAGAAAACAGCCTTCATTGGAATTTTAAAGATCTTTGGCCTCTTCACACTGGCTGAGGATTTATTTTTCTGCATAAGAACATAACTTTCCTCCCCTTTTTTTCTTTTTCCCCATCCGCTTCCCGTTTCTCACCCCAATGCATGGAGGAGGGCGTCACTCTTGCAAAAAAAGCAAAGTGACATTCTGCGTGGTGGCTTCTTGCCGAGATGTTTTGTGCTGAGGGCAGTGTCCCTACTGCCACTGGTATACAGTCCATGTAAGCTACAAGTCGGGAATCTAGTTCTGTACTTCATCTGCAGCAACAGTTTCATTGCTGTGTTAGAAAATGTAATGACCTGGAAAACTTGCATTTGAAGGTTACAATGAACTTACACCAACTGGCTGTGTTTCTGTGAGGTCAGTATTAGCTCGGGGATCACCTTTGTTCCATTGCTCTCTTTGTGTGGTCTGTTACACGTGCCATTGCTGCATAGCAGTTCGCTGAAGTACAGAACACTTGAAGAGATTCTCTGTACCTCTTGGGTGCTGAGCTGGGCTGCACTCTGACAGCATCTGCAACACCTTAGAGCCAGCAGAATGTTTACAATATACTACTCTCGTGTGGCCTATTTGAGAATTGTTCCTTACTCCAGTCTCATAACCAAACACCTGCCCTTTTCCTGACATTTTAAATACAATGTATTATATTCATTGCATGCCTACTTGTTTTTAGTAGAAAATTAAAGCTCCATTTTATTAAAAAAATGAAGCTGATCTTTGATTTAAAATGAGAAGGGAGAATGAGAATCCCAGAATTCTGAGTGCAATATAATCACTTTAACAAAATTATTTTTCGGAGTGATTGTTTACAATATATATCACATGTGCAGATGATAAGGATTCTTTTAGAGATTAGAACAGCTTTTTAGCTGCTTTATTGTTATGAATATGTTAAGAATATTTGTTAAATCAGCACAGAGTAAAATGTCTCCTTTTATACGAGGAAAATAAAATCGGTGTCATCCTTAAATAACAAGGAAAAAGTGGTAATTTGTGTACAAGATTTTGTAGTTGTCTTTTTATGTATATTGATGAAGTGATGCTCTCGGGTGAAACTTCAATCTTGATGAGCAGATGTGTGAAACTTCAGAACTGTCTTGCTGGGTCTGCTACCAATGTAGACTGGGTCCTTCTAAGAATTCTGCAGAAAACATTTTTACTGCATTTTGGCTTTCCTAATTGTATTTTGCTGTTAGGTGGTCACAATCTAAATGTTTATTTGAAATGTGGTGAATAAGAATTCCTAATTTATATCATCTTCATGCCTCGTGATAGGAATGCTGCCCAGATAGAGAAGAAGAGAGGACAGGTACCTGCTGTCATTTCAGTCTTATCAGAGGATTTGGCATCGTTACGCCCTTAACTTGTTCCAGCTGTGGTTGTGTAGGGTCACTTCACTTGTGGGCAGATGTGTCAATCTTTAGAGAATTTGAGGGACAGATACCATTACTTGGACTTAAGATTCTTGGGAAACACAACATTGTCCTGATAGAAGAGGAGCTAGAGCACCTATTGAAATACAAGTAACTAATGTACTATGGCGGGTTTTGCAGCTTTACCTATTGAGTGATAGTTCATAAGTTCATTCCGTTCTGCATTCCCTTCATCCAGGCGATAACTGCATACACCTTTGGGAGGACTCTGACAAGTCAGTGGCAGCCTCTCATGGGTGGTAGATCAATGATTTTTTAGAATTACTGTTGTTATTATTTTTCTTTATTCCCCCACCTTGACTGAGATGTGACAAATCCTATTCAAGGAGAGAATCTGTGTGGCAATTCTGCTGATTTGTGTCATTATTAGATTAGTTGAAGTCCCTCAGTTGATTGCTATGCCCTGCTGTTACCATCCAACAGGGATGGATGGACTATCCAGGAATATGTTCTTCAACATAAGGCCTGTTTCTAGATTCTTGAGTGATTTTCTGTACTGTGCATTTCCAGATCCTACAGATCCAGACACTTAGTGATATTCAGTGTTGATACGGAGATGGAAGAGATACCAGTCCTGGTCTTTTCACTTGTATTTTTTGTTTTCTGGGTATGTCATCAAACGACTAGAGTTTCTCCTACCTGCTTGTTCTCCTCCGCCTCAGTAGCAGTGAAAACCCACCTTGCACTTTGTCTTTGCTTTACTGACTACATCAGGTCCTTGTGCTTTTGGGAGCTTAGATTCTTGGATTCACGTGGTTACTGGGGTGATACAAGTTTTCCTTCCAGCAGTCATTTTTAAATGACTGACGGATCATATAAATTGCTAAGATGATGACCCTCCACTCTTTAAGTAAGTCCTTCCCAGGGCTTACATCCAGTTAAGAGATAGCCCTCTTTTCCTGTACCAAAAGAAAAAAAAATCCCCCAAAACCCAAGGTGGCGAGGGCAAGCAAACCTCTTCATGTTTTCAGAACCATTGAATCATATTACACCAACCTGTATCTCATCTCTTTGAATCAAAGAGTACTCTTTGATTGAATGAATCAAAGAGTACAACTCAAGAGTACTGCATGCTTAGAGAGTGAGAAGTTGGTGACGGAATTGACATGCCAGAGATTTGGTGTATTACATCGTTAAATTATGGTTTCAACTAATTCTAATAAGATTTTTAAAAATTAGGCTTTTCCCAGTTACAACAACCCTCTGATCCCACATTTCAGAATGAAGCCTCTTTTAAGCGAACTTTCAAATCCCTGAAGCAGCAGAGTGGCAGTGCACGCTGCGGATGCACACTGCATTTTCCAGAGGCCCTGCAAAGTGTAAAGTACCACAAGAGTTCACCTGTAAAAACAAAGTTAGCCACACAAACTCCTGTTTAATATTTCTGTATGTAGCCGTTTGGTTACCTTGTTTTGCCACTTAGGAGGATGCAGTAGGTGCCTTATGCTGCACAGAGTATTCGAACTTCAGCAAATTGAGTGTAGTTGTTTAGAGTGTTTTCTCATGGGCTGAGTAGAGGAGAATATGATAGCAAAGGGTTCAAATAGCTTTGATGTATTTACACAGATGTACAGTAATATCTGAAAGCAAGCACATCTGTCCAATTTTTAGAATTTTCATTGTATTCTGTTTCAGAAGTTGCATGCAAAATAGAAGCATTTTACACAAATGGTAAAGTGATGGGAAATATAAAATGCTTTTGTTTCATTTTGAGCAACAAAACCAGATGGAATTCCATTTTCAGGCTGTCCTGCAATAGTAAAATTTTACAACTTTGCATTGCTGTAAATACGTATTTCTCCTGTGACTTTAAAATATGTATGTAAATATTGTCTTATATTCAGAAATATTTGCTTTAGGGAAATGGTGAAATACAGGCCAAATCTGACATGCCTACAACTCCATAGCTTATTTCCTTTTTAAATCTCTTTGCCCAGGATAGACCTTTCTAATGGAAGAAGTTCGGAGCAGTAAAACACTGACTTGTTTTTTTCAGTTCATCCTCTACCAGCTTGTCTACTTCAAATGTTCTCTATGTTTTTCTCACCAGTGGAAACCAGAATTCTGTAGGTAGCTTTTGAATACTGTTATTTTGGCTTCTCCTATTGTTTTCATCCCAGGCTGTATTTTTGCCAGTGTTACACGAAATTTATTTAATAATTCTAGTAAGGAATGTAAAAGCACAGAGTTGTTAAAACGGTGAGTATTTTTTTTTTTTCTAATATAGGCTATGTCTGGTCCTTAATTTTTAGTGTTTGATCTGTTTTCTTGCTTCTGACTTGCATACTTGTTTTACTCTTCATTGACAGCACTTTGCCTTTAAAATTGTTGTTACATAAAACTAGTCTCTAAAGTGATCACTTTTCTGGTATGATTACTTCTGGTGTAATCTGTATTTAAAACAGCAGGTTGGATTTCTTTTGGGGGGGTGGGGGCATTGAATTGTGAATGATTCTCACAGGAATGAATACTGTGTGCTGGGGTGTGTCTCCTACACACCACCTACTCTTCTCTTTGTATCTCCTGTGTTGCAGTCAAAGCATCGTGGAAACTCCCCCATACCTTCATCTTAGCATCACTCTCCACCACCCTTGGATCAAAAAGTATATAACAAATGACAGGGAGAAAATGGAAATTGGTTTATTTCTCTGTTTCCTGGTGGTTTGCTGTCTGCAGATGAGCCCTTGCAGGGAAAGGAGACTAGAGAGCAGAAGGGATTAAAAAATCCTTTGGTGTGTCGTTCTAGCAACTCATTTCAGGGTGAGGTGGTTTAGTTTAACCCAAAGCAGAGGTCTGTTTTAGTGTGATTTTTGCCTCTTTTGATAATTTCCATTGCTGAACACTGCAAAAGTTGACATGCCTTCTAAAAACTTTAGCTAACCCTTGGGTCAGGAGGTGTTCCCTTCTGGGATCTTAATATGTGACATAAAACAGGGATAACAATCTGGAAAAATTCTGAGGTTTTTTATTCAGAGGCGAGACATGGAAAGATCAAATTCTTTCCAGGCTGAAACTAATTCTTATTTAATGCAATCTTATTTGGCTACCTGGAACATCGGGCCAGGAACAGCTGAATCAGTCTAGCGAGAGCTGTCATTATATATTGTTTCACTTTAGGGCTCTCTGGTGCAATTAAACAGCGAATGTGAAGGTGGGCAAAACAGTATTTAGAATGGAGTATGATTTGTTCCTGTTTTGTCTATCACAGGTTTAGATATTCCAGCACAAATACTTGCAGGATTTTGCTGAGATTGTCAATAGTGGTTTTGTCAAGGTTTTCTTCGGTGTCCTCCATGGTATGCCATACTGCAGGAAAAGGGGATGGGATCAGATGTAGAACTGGAACCCCTAGAAGGAAGGAAGTGAAATTTTGAGAAGTTCTGTAAAGCCAATCAATATGTTGCCATTTAGCCGTAGAGTCATTTGACTGTTCAATAACCTTACTTTACAGAGGAGCACGTGTCACTGCAGCTTCCGTTTACCTTCGGTGTTTCTGAAGCCTGTGACTGCAGCCCGTCCCCACGTCATTGTGTGTTTGCTAAAATTGGCACCTTCCTTCCCTTTGAGTACTTCCCCCCCTCCCTTTTGTTAAAGGCACCTGTAGCTCATAGTTTTACTGTGATACTTGCTTTTTTTTTTTTTTAATCCTTTATGTTCTTGTGACAGTATTAAGACTGGCACTTTCTCAAGCATTTTTTAGTCCTCTCCATAAATAGTCAAATAGGGTGTCTGCATTTTTACTGTGTAAAATAGAGCTACTGTTATTGTCAGATAGAAGAACTTCCACTTGAAAGGGTCTGTATCACTGCATATATGTATATATATGCATATATATATACACACATATACACATCAAGCCACCTATGCAAACTGCAACTTCTAGGTAAAAGAGGAGTTGAATCATGATGTCTTCTGCTTTCTAATCACTTTCCAGGGAGAAATGCTTAGGTAGGGAATCCCCATTTCCCAGGTTTGTGCCTAATTCCAGGAGGGATTTCTAGCATATTAGGTCCTTTGCTATTTCTGCTGGCTACTCTGTGCAGCTTTCCCACCCCTCAAGCTGAGAGCCGTGAAATTGCCGTTCTCTTTAGGGAATGTTTAATTTGAGTATGCGAGTTTTTGCAGAAGTCAGTGCCTTCAGCTTTAACCAGGTAGCAGTGAGCATTGCTGTAACTTGGACAACAGTTCTTTAGAGACTTTTGTAATCTTTGAAGATATGACACTTGAGTGTTTCACCGCTCCCAGAAATAGCTAGAGGGCTACTGTGGTGTGTAGTGATGTCCCGCTGGATGAGAGTGGCTTATCTTTGTAGGACACTACTGCTGACAGACATTTCCGTTATCTCTGTGCCATCAGAGCTGTGCTTGTGCAAAATGATGATGAGTATGTTTTATTGCTGCTTTTGTTCTGTTCTGTTTTTCAAAGCTGTGTATCCTGGCCTGCGTAAAGTTGGATTTGGAAGCCTCAATATGGGGCAAATAGGCTTGAAAAACAGGTTCTTATGCACTGGCTCGTTCACTAAATGATGTATTTGTTACTGAACTTACACTTCAAAATATAAAAGCTGCCAGTACCTCTTAATAAAAATGGAACATGGTCATCTTCAACCAAGCCTCGATGAAAAGTAGTCTGGAAATACTGCCTTTCAACAGGGTGATTCTTCAACAGATCCATGTTGTGTAGCTCTTGCTCTGTAATTCACAGTGAAAGTGATAATTACAACTTTGGGACAATAAGAGGCATGTGAGCACATTCAAATTATTTTTCCTCACACATGGAGGCTCTTTCCACCAAAGAAGTAAAAGAACTTGCTGAGTGTCTTTTGCATTTGTTTACAATTTGGAAGACCTCAAGATTGGTTCTATTACCATCATTTTACAGAAGTGAGAAATAAAACCCAGAAGTGAAGCAGTTCTCGAGAATCACGGAGTGACAATCAGTAATGGGATCTGTTTCATGGCTTCCAAGTGTCTGAGAATCTTCCTCAGTTATTTTAGTAATTAACTAGTAAAACCTTCAGATGAGTGTAAGATGCACCAAATTTAACATTTGCATTATTAAATATAGAACTGTAAGAGAAAGATAATCTAAAATTTTGATTTACAGGACTTAAGACATTCAGAAGCTACACGCTAAATTTTCAAATTTGTCAGAAGCCCATACCCCTCTCCTTACCAATTGCTTGAAGCCTCTGAAACCATCGGATAGTGTTTGGAAAATAATTGGGAAAGACCGGGTTTGGAGCACCAATTAAATCCAGTAGTACAAGCAGGTCCTACAGAAGAAAGAATCTTTAGTACAGAGTTCTTCACATAACTACACCCACAGCAGCAGCAATGAAACCTCTTGGTTCCTGTCTGGGTCATGACTAGGTGTTTGATAGCTCTGGCCAAAGATCAGGCTTTCCTGCCATGGTGCCCAAGAACTCATGAGCAGAACTCGATTCCCACCGGAAGCATTTTGCTGTGTTTCCGAGGAGGACCAAAGCAGGCAGTTTCCCTGTGCCTCAAGCAGAAGCAGACTGCGCTGTTTTGTTTGCAGTTTGTGTTGTATCCCTTTAAAAGAAAAACTATGGTAGGTGGGGAGAAAGAAGAGGAAATTGCTTCTTCCCCCCGAGAACAACAAAGTCTGTCAAGGGAAAGCCATGAGTCACAAGATACAGTGACAGAGTAAAAGGGTCTCAGCAGTGAGCAAGGAAACTCGAAGGCAGTAGAGGGGAGGGAGCAGACATCCAGAGTGTTAGGAGGAATCAAAGGGAAAGAGCGAGCTTGCTGTAGCTTAGCGCTGAGCTGGGGGGCAGTTGTTCATGGGCTGGTACTGTGTCTGTGCTCTTTCCTCATCACTTCGAAATACCTCTCTTGAAGAAGGTGGATATCCTAGTTTGTATTCTAATAAACTTGCCTATTTAGATTTCTCTATGACTCCTCGTACTTGCATGGAGGTCTAAGGAAATTACCTGAAAAGCTCTTGCCAGCTCTCTATTGTATCATGTCTCATAAAATTTCCACAAGCCTGCTTCTTCCTTTAATTCTGGTGGTGTTCATGGTTTCTTGGGAATGTGGCCAATTTCTAGTTAAATATTTTTAAAATGCAATTTACTATTACTCATTAGGGAGGAGAAAGCCACTTACTATGCCCTGCAGCTGATTTGTGGTTGTTGAGCCAGGTGGATGTGGAGTAGATACCATCTTTTGAGCCAAGTGTTTTGATCCATAGAGGGAGTCAGAAGGTGACCACCTCACAAAGGCTTCTTCACCATCAAAAAATATGAGCTGAAGTGAAAGGTCTGGCCTTGACGTTGAGCTGGTCTGTTGGAAGAAGTTCAAAATAATATAACTGATTCTGGTCAGAGCACCAGAGAAAGGACAAATACTATAGTTAGTTGTATAAGCCACATCAGTAGGGGTATATTTTCAAGGTACCCTATGCAAACCTTCCAGTGTCTGTTAAACGTGTTACAGTGATAGTGCTCAGCCACTATTATTTATCTAACACAGTTGACACGTTCTCCAGTCTGGTATCATTGTGGTTCTGGTTGAAAGTTTCATTTCTGATTTTAGCAGACATGAGTATGTTGAGACAGGTGTGCAAAACCAGGTAGCAGAGACATCACCTCAAGTAATGAGGAGACATCAGCAACCACACCTGGTGTGAGTGCTAATCTTATTACTTGGTAGCGCCACAAAGGAGTAATCTCTTTGCTACAGTTGTGCATCAGTGGAGGTGAGTTACGTGTCTGTAAAGTTGATGGTTCTTTGAAGGACAAAGAGCAGTCAGTCTTGAGAAGGACTGTTTCTTTTCCTTCAGGGGGACTTGCAACCACCAAGGCAACTTTACCCTAAAACCAGAGCACAGAGAGTGGAGTAGATACACCCTTCCCTGTCAACAACCAAAAATATCACAGCAGTAAAACCTGGGAATATACAAGATGTTGTATTTAAGGTCATAAAAGGAGATACCTGTGTTAAAATTCTTCCCTATGTAGAAACAGCCTTTTTTCTGTCTCTGTTTAAACTTAAGCCTTGTTTGCACTGGCAGCATTTCCAAATGATCTACAAACGTGGCTAAACCCAGTTCGGTTCCGCTGTCTCAAGAATTTTGGGAACTGTGGTCTTGGAAGGTGCTCTAATTATTGTAACTCCTCTCTGAAGTAATGCTCCGAGTGAAATTGCATGATGTGGTTAAAAAGGTGGGGTCACTGGCAGCAGTCATGTCCTGTATGGGCTAGAATGCCTCACTAGCTGGAGCAGATCCAGTATAAACAGTAGTGGAAAACTTCTGTAAAATGTCGCTCACACAGGCAAGAGGATATTGATGATGCTCACAGTGATATATGGATTTCTCTAATAGCAACGCTTTACTGCCCTTTGTCCTTTGCACAGAACAGAGCGCTTTTGATAGCAGTCATTTTGCGCTGCATTCTGGAGAAAGCTCTATTAATGCCTTTTGAATTGTAGAAAGTGTTTGTATTATTATTATTATCATTATTATTACTGTTTAACACATTTCCAGGTCTGAATAACATAGGGGGATGTCTTTGCCTTCTAATTTTAAGCTTATTCTGTATAACTGGAGAAACATCAAGATAAAAATCACAGCTTCCAGTCAAAGTATAAACAGATTTGGCTGAAAACATAACAAAGTCTGTTATGCTACTATGAGCAGAGCAAAAAGGTCATAGAGCTAATGTATTAAGCAGATGGATCCCAAAGTGTGTTTTGTGTGTTTTGTTAACAGACTGTACAAATCGTAGCCTGTGCAGAGTAATCAGACTGCCTTTTGTCAAGTGCTGTCATGTTACATGATAGAACAATGTAATCAAAAAATGATGTATCATTTGTGAAAAATTCTGGGCTTTAAATTGGTATGCATAAATAACCATCAGGAAAATTTATTCTAAATGAAAGCGTACATATTACAGGGGTGCTTTGTTTTGTGATTAAAAACATCAGCATATTCTTAATCTTATAGTTGTTCAATATTGTAATGTCAGAAGGGACCAACTCAGTTTCTGGGAACAACTGCTTGATACCTGAGCTGAGTGTATTCCTGACACTTTGTAAAGGATTTGAGGGACCTTTTTGTGTGAAAGCTCAGTGAGTGTGTGAGAAGTTCTCTTCTGTAAACAGTAAATACTGAACCAGTAGATGGCACCGTGAACCCGTGTTCCTGCAAGCTTGTAGCACTTGCAGGGTCAACAGAGTTGTGTGCCGAGCAATGGCAGCCTCTGAAGCAGATTTTCATAGCATAGGTAACCACACTGATAATACTGTACTGTTACTTGTTTTCCTGTACTCAGCCATCACTTGTTTCATAAATAAACCATTCAGACTGATAAAAAATAAGAAGAAAAGCTTGAAATCGTTATGGGATAGAGGGATGTGAGTGTAACTCTCCTGCACAGCAATTAGTTCATCCATCTACCAAAATGGAATACAACTGAGATTTTAAAAATGCAAGATTCAGAAAGCAACAAAACTTTGTTAGTGACCCTAGAGGTTACAGGACACCTTCTGAGTAGGGCTCTGTGCCTCTTAGACAGAAAGCAAGATTATATCTTGCTGAGCCTATGAAACGTGTATTATTTATTCATTTACAAACTGTTCTTTTTGTATAGTGTATAATTAATAGATAATTTTTAGATAGCCACCCTGTGCATAAGAAGCTTTAATGTAATAAGGTACTCTAAGATCAGCTCTTTGTTCTGCTCTTCTTGAAGTTATTGGGAATTTTACTACAGGCGCAGCAATCGGAGGACCGGGCACACAGGCTGTGGGGGAGAACATGGAAGTGCCCTAAACCTGTTGCTATTGCCAAAACAAATAAAATGAAACAAGCAAACTACCTTGATTAACTGAAGCTTGTTATCCAGGGCACGAGCCAGCTCCAGTATCATAGCACAAGGCACAGCTGAATCAGTCGCTCCAACGAACACTCTCTCCTGCCATTGTTGTCCAAAGAATTTTGAGTCGTAGTGGCAAGCAAGTACTAGATGGCGTTTTGCGGAGGGATCAAGAGTGCTAATAATATTTGAAAATGTTTGATATCCATATGGTGTGTATCTCTGAAATGTATCTTCTTCAATTTCCCAACCAGCCTGTAATCTTTGAAGACGGTGCTTGATATGCTGCAATTAAAAAAAAAAATAATCAGATTAATATTGCTTAATTCAGAAAGATGTTGCAGACAAGTTGTCATTAGCTAATTAATAGGGGCACTTAAGCTTATTTCTCTAAGATCATGGTATTTTTAAAAGATAAATATTACAGTACAAAGTGTAATATCACTGTATAAAATAAGCAACATCTTTGCTACCTTAGCATTTGACTGGCTCACTTGCTTTTCATTTTTCCCTTTTGTCACTTGCCTTTGGAGTCTGAAGGTTCTTTGAATGATTGCCCATTAAGATCTTGATCTTCCAGGCCAGTGTTTTTTTTCAGGCGTAACCAGGACAGCTTTAATGTTTACCTCTTCGTATCTAAATTCAGCAGTGTCATTAAATTAAATGTCAGAACTGGCTGCAGAGAACTTGGTGTGGCAATTTTGACAATTACCACACAGATGCTGTAGCAGTATTAAAAAAATATATATGCTGGGGTGTTTTGTTTGTTTGTTGTGGAGTTTTGGGGTTGTTTTTTTTTTTAGGTTCTGTGTGAAATCTGCCTTTCAAGTGACATAAGTTGTTTACAAGGCTATGAGAGACAGTCTGATTCCTGTAAATTAAAGAATTAAACATTTCAGAACAATGTTTTAAAAATGAAATCCTGTAAGCGTAGCTCGTGTAAAGATAAAAATTGAGACAGTGAATCTATAAAAGAGATCATTCATTTTAGGTATCTTCCTGCCTAAAGAGAATACCTCTGACAACCCTGGTTCCATTTAGTACAGAGTTCTGGGGGCCATCGCTGTTGAGCAACTTATTTTTATGGGTCCCTAGAGTGCTTCTTCAAGGCAGATTCTTCTCTCTTTAAATAAACATTAGGAAAAGCCTCTAAGGGGAAAAGAGAAAATAGACTTTGAAGACTTGTCCTGCTCTTAATGAAGTCAGTGGGAATATTGCCATAAATTTTAGTGCTAGAAGAAACTTCCATTTTGTTTGTGGTCACCCTCTGAAAGCTTTTATGGCATTGTATGGTCTAGGCACTATCTGTAGGCAGAGCGAAGGATGTCTGGTATGGATTAAAGGGAATATCTAAGCCTGGATGGAGTTTCCCATGTGCACTAGCTGTGACTGGCACTAGCCTTCTCCCTTAAAGGAGTCTGGTGCTTTTCCTATGTCTTAACAAAGAAATGTCATCCATTTCAGACTCTTCAAAAGAAGAGTCTCTCATTGTCAAAACTCTTCTTTTTTTTTTCCTTTGGTGGGGGTCTGCTTTAGTACATGCTGCTACCTTGTAAGAGGATGATCTTATTTTGAATGTGATTTGTGGCTTTCTAGCCCGGGCTCAGCTGGTTTTTCGTTTTTCTTACTTTATCCCCCCTTCATTTGGCTGCCTTCCAAGGTATCACTAGAGAAACCACAAAACTAGATCTAGAGAGTCATGTGCGCGCACGTGCACAAAGCATAAAAAAGCTGCATTTTTCCAGTCTACCAAGTGCAGAGTGGCAAATAAATGTGGTGTAGTTAAGGCTGTCTTGGGGCTGGTGAGTCACTGCCCGAAGGGCAGATGAAGGCTGGTGAGATGTTGTGAACGTCTTCTAGTAAGCGCAGCTGTACTGCTGGGTTAGTGTCCCGCTTGGCTAATGTAATCCAGAGCCTGGCACGCAGTCCTGAAGGTGCCCACGCCGTGAGTGCAGAGCAGAGGTGCTGGCAGGGCAGCAGCCCCGTCATGCAGTTACTCCCTGTGGCTCGAATGCAGTGTGCTGGAGCTTTTCCTGGCCTGGGGCCAGGCGCAGTCTGGATGTGTTAGCCCAGCGTTAACACCCGGCTGCGCTTGGGCCAGCAGAGCCAGCGCAGTACTTGGACCAGTGCTGCGCGTCGTCATATTGACGATTTCATCTGCCTGCCCCTTAGATCCTGTTTTGTGTTGATAGACCCATCTGAAGCAACACTACAAGGAGTGTAACCGCACAGCACCTCTCCAGGAAAAGGGCGGGGAGGTGTCATTTATTTCACCCCTGTGTACAGTGCCAGGGGGTTTGAACCAGTGACCAAGAACCTGCTTATGCGAGGGAAAGGACAGCAGTTATGTTGTACTTTGGGTACTGAACCTGAGGCAAGCTTTTTCATTTAAAACCTTTTGTTTTTTTTTCTTTTCGTCCTGCTATGCAGCCCAGGGAAGCAATGCCAGCTAAAGTGCAAGCTGTGTCATGTAGGCTGGCTGCAGTCTAGACTGGAACAATGATAGAGTTCATCCTACCGCATGAAAGGAATGTGTCTGTGCCTTTAGTCGTCGCTAAAGCACAACCAGAATATAAATAATAGATCTTCTTAGAGGTTTTCAGGAAATGTCTTACCTGTCGTACGACGTAATTTCCTTGTGATCCCGAGTATCTTTCTATCAGGATAGGGCGCAAATCATTCTCCCACATTTCAGAAACATCCGCGTTTGCTGCAACTTTTTGAATGGATTCAGAATGTAAAATTCTTGGTTGGTGAGAATACTGTGGAAGGGAGAAAAAGGAAAGATTGCTTTAACCATTACTAGACCTTTTTAACCATGGTTTTCTTCAGAATTACAGTAAATGTGATTCATTGTGATACATCGCGATACTGACAACAAGAAGTCATTTTTTAAAAAAAGGGTTTTTTTTCTTAAAAATGATTGACATTTTAAAGTTCTGTGGCTTCTGTATCTTTGATTTCGATGCAGAATATTCTAGCATTAAAAACATGGGAGAAATTTTTACCTACCAGTTTGCTGTGAAAACTCAACTTGTGACTGGGTTCTCTTCTAATAATTTAATTCTAAACGCATACGTACAGTCGTGTCTGCAACCATGCCACCTTCAAATGAGGCTTCCATCGAGACAAACACCAGAAGCTCTGTATACAGCAGTAACAATGTTTAGCTTTATGCTGTGTCTGCGTTGAGGTGCAGCGCTGCAAAGAAGCGCATAAGCCAGCTCAGTCCTGGAAAGAGTGAAGCTGTGTCATTGCGGCCTCTGCCCACAGTGGTGGTATTGGTGTGACTGCACCGCGTGGTGCAGTTCATCTGGGGCTAGCTGGGGTATACATCAGCTTTGTGACACATGGGTTAACCTCAGAGTTGGCAGCGTGTCTCCTATGACAACAGCTAGTGGTGCTAGCTACCTCCCAAGTGGCTGCTTTTCTGTTGCCTAAACACGGACCTTTAGAACTATTTCAGGTGACCTAGAATACTTGACACATCCTCATGGGGCTGGCAAATGCATGTCTTTGACGTGTCAGAGCCTTGTGCTGTTCTGGAGTGGTATCTGAATGGCCGGTGGGATCCCCAAGGACATCTCAAATGCCCCTTTGGGCACCTGATTTGAACCTATCCAATCTCTAGCAATTGTCTCCTCGGGAACTTTCTGAGCCACTCCTGTTTTTATGGATTCCTATTTTAGGCACTATGTTAGGATGCTCCTATCATATCCATTCCTTATTTCTATCATAGGGATTTCCCTCTACTCCTCCCTTTCTCTTGCTGTAAAATGCTGGTCTGGTTATTTGTTCTTTTATCGGAACTGCCTTACATGGTGGATCAGACTTGCTGTCCTTCGGCGTACCCTGTCTACCTCACCCTTTTTGAGATGCGGAAAAGGAGGGAGACTGTAACATGAGTGCTCTGTAGCTTCTAGTGTGGGATGATGGTATTTTCCATTTTATTCTCTTCTCCAGACTGTTTAACAACTGACTTGCTTTTGGGCTGCTGCTGCATAAAGCTGACGTTTTCATAGATGTATTTACTCTTAACTTCATCCTTGCATGTATTAACAAAAAATAGTAATTCCCTCTCCTTTCCCACTTGTGCCTCATTTCACGTTTGTCTGAAATGACTGCTCAAGCTCATTACCTGGCCAGAAAGCGTACTGACCCTAAGATCTTCTGCTGTCCTGTATAATGACATGTTAATTACCCTGATGAATAATGTTAAAAAAAGAGAGTCTGCCTCGCTGTTTGTCTTCTACTTCACTTGTGTGTGCTGAGCTGAGCAAAGCAGGCACAAGCACACACGTTTTCTAGAATTCCCTGTAAACGGTTAATTCTCCCCTTCTCTCTTTTCCAAGCTGTTTATCTGTGTGTGGACCTTTCCTCTAATTATACTTCCGTTTACTAGTGAAATTAATTAGAGGGCAGACATAAGGACACTGACTCCTATGATGCCAATTTTAATACAGTGTTTAAAGCCGAGTTTTAAGACTAAAAGGACACCAAATTTTAGGATGTGCAGTTCACATTTTTAATGCTAGCAAATTTAGACATAGATTAAAGAAAAACTGCATTTCATCCGATATACAAGTTTGGAAAATGTATTGTTGAAGATGCATAAACTGTCTTTTGAAAGGCTAAAAGCTTAATATGGTAGAACTTACACCAGTGTGGAAAAGGCACAGATGAAAAACTGTTATCAGGGAGCTGTTCTGTTGAGGAGGAACAAGCTGAAGAGGAGAGCAAAAAGCTAAAGCTGTGCAATTTAGAAGAGTGCAGGAAGACAATTTAATTAAGGAAGTTCAGAAAATACGCCTTCACTTGAACAAGGGAAGGCCTCCATTAGAATGTAGAATCCTCTTTCACAAACAGAACAAAGTAGTAGTTGGGGTCATGGAATCACTTTGCAAAGAAGCTTT
The DNA here is from genome assembly GCA_013400335.1 of Eurystomus gularis. Taxonomy (NCBI): domain Eukaryota; kingdom Metazoa; phylum Chordata; class Aves; order Coraciiformes; family Coraciidae; genus Eurystomus; species Eurystomus gularis. The sequence continues at coordinate 296,964 of VZZY01016733.1, forward strand.
GTTATTGTTAAAGTACAAATGTATGAAAACACCTCAGAAGAGAGAAATTTGCATTTCTAATAATGGAGATATCTTCACATTTGGGAAGTGAAAGGAATTACAGAAGTGGACGTGAAATAGAAGAGAAGCAGAAGGAGATCTGTAGGTGACTCATTCCTTACAGTGTTGGTCAATCCCCATTTCCTCCATGGCCACAGCAGGGAGGCATAGCAATGTATTTGTGACAAGGCTTTCACTAAACTTTTTGTACTAAGCTGCGGAAAACTGCAACTCTTACCAGTAGCCCACGTGTACCTGCTGATTTTGGTGTATTTTAGCTTGGTGCCAATGGAATTTACCTTCTAAGAACTCCCATGTTTAGGACCTGATTCCTCCTGCTCAGTGAGAGGAGGCAGGGGTCTGTACGCCATAAGACTTCTGGCTCACACATCTTCTCAGGGAGAAGGAAGAAAAGTTGTCAAGGGACAAGAATTTGATGAGAAAGAGGAAGTGGTTCTTGGTTAGTGCCTGCACGGGCAGAGGAGTTCAGATGCTACAGTTCTGCGGTTAGAGGATACTACTTACATCATTGGCAAGCGGATTGACTCATTGGAATGGAGTGATCCAAAGAGTGTATTGGTGTGGCTCAAAGGGGGTGAAAAAAGGAGCGCTGGAGATACACACTTGTACATCAACCAGTATGACTAAAGAAGGATTTAGCCTCATGTATTCTTATGTATGTATTATATATGTGCATATACATGTATTATGCATACTATAGATGGTTGATGTTGCAGATACGTAGCCTATACACGAGCTATACATATAGTAAGATATAATTAATAGAACAGAATGACAAAGTTTCTCATTAAAAAAAAAACAAAACAAACAGAACAGACAACCCAACACTTATTTGAATGGGAAGTAAAAAAAACAAGGAGAAAGGGAATTACTAAGGGGGAGTGGAAAGGTACAAGGGAAGCTTCATTTTATCAGCTTGTCCTGGGGTCTGATCTATCGGTGAAGAGAACGGAGCACTGGATTAGCAGAGTTCAGTCTGTTCTGGCTGAACTTTGAGTTCAGCGCTTCTACAAACACCTGGGGATGGGCCCTAGAAGTGTATTTTCCGTTTGGAAATTCCTGAACCCATTAACTGGATGGGATTTGCAGTTGTATGCTTTCCTATGTTCCGTGTGGTTCGGTTCTTCACAAGTGCTTTGTTTCATAACTGACCACTAAGAGCTGTTACACAGAGAAGTCGGGGGGTTACTGCTTATTACTCTTTCGTTCACTGTTCTCTCAGACTGCGTTTGTCACGGTGTCTTCACGTAACACTCTGAATTAAAAACAACGTGGTATGGCTCTACACATATTAGAATATTGTGTCCCTTCAAAACAAATTGTCAGTAGCTATCAACCCCATCCCTCCTTGTTTTCCTGGCTAGACGCGCAGCGCTGCTGGAAGAGCTGTTTGCCTTCGCGGGCTAGGACCCTCTCCCCTGAGTCGCTGTACTCGGGTTGAAAATTGGAGCGTAACAGAACGTTACACGGCGTGTAATTTCGGCTCTTGGTCCCTCTTGTCCTGTTCGGGTTTCGCCTTAAATTCGCTGCCCCTGCCAGAGCTCATCGCCCTCCCTGCCCGTTCCCAGGCATCGCCGCCGCGACCGGCGCCTGAGGAAGGCTCGTTCTCCGCAGCCGGGCGCTGGGGGTGCGGGGGAAGCCATCTTATCCACCCTCACCTGCGCTGCCCGCAGGCGGAGCCCCGGCGAGCCCCCGAGGCGGGCTCAGGCCGGGCTGCGCGGGGGTCCC
>VZZY01016733.1:305822-357447 GCA_013400335.1 Eurystomus gularis
GTTCTTTCACAGATACATAGGTACAGAAGCGCGGGATTGAAGATCAACTTCAAGATGCGCTTACTTTGTTTGATGTTCAGAATCGGTTTACCCGGACAACAAAGTGAGCAGTTTCCATGGCTTTCCTTTCTTAGAAAGATCCGTTTTTTCCTATCAAGTAGCAAGAATAAACTTCATTAAAGGCTTACATGCAAATACCCTGGGTATGAAAAGGCTTCGTAATTGCAAATGCATCATGCTTTTGGTGAATGTAATTAACATCCTAATTAGGCAGCTACAGGTGAGCTTTTGCAGCGTGTTTTCACTTGCCTAAATGAAGCTTGCTTGGTAGATCCGTTAATTCTGTAGCATCATAGGACTTTTCCATTTTCGATCATGTTGGTCAGGCGCTGTTGTTTTTTAATTCAGATCCACCCCTAAGCCTTGGTCTTTGCTGTCTCTGGTGTCTGTGAGAAGTGAGGGAGAGGAAAGCAGTATGTAGAAAACAAAAATAAGTCACCTTCAGCCTAATGGAAGCCACCGTGAAACTGCTTTCTCAAGAAAGGTGCTTAAATGTTACTGTTGCTGCCCTTTTCTTCCTATTTATCACCTTCCTCTGTCTTTAGTTTGCTCCTTCAGGCAGAATTTGTCTTTTTAAGTGTCGCTGGTAAGTGTCCAGCAACTCTTGAGTATTTGAAGACAGCGTTTTGTACATACCTGTGTTGAAAATCCAGAAGGTATCAATTTGTCCTCCCTTCTGGAGGCCTGTGAGGAAATTTGATCACAGAACCAAGAGCTTATTTTCCTTCTAGTTTCTTTCCTTACCTACCTGTTTGAATGCAATGGCAGTGGGGTTTGGAGTTGTTACCCTGGTAATGCCAGGAGTCCGTGGTCTATTAATACTGTTTTACCAGTTATCAGCCTTATTTCTGGTAAGGATAGTTCATACTGTGTGTGATAAACTGTGGCATTTATTTTCTAAAATGTCATTTCATTTAATCTGAGTAATATTCTTTCTGAGATTTTTTTTTTTTTTGTACATCAGGAGGGGAAGAAATACGTGAGCGTATTGATTTTGGTGTCCAGTATGGATCTGTGCTCCTTTAACAACTGTCGGCAATATGCCGTATCTGTGCACTGGAACCACTCTTGCATTTGTGGATGGCTTTTTCTGTGGCAGAAGTTGCATGAGGAATCGAAAAATGATTCTTTTTGAGCATTCCAGTTTCTCATTAAGTGTTTGAAATATCAAGTCAGGTGGCACAACATCTTGTAACAAGTATTTTGAGCCTGTGCTCATGAAATGATTTATTTTAAAGGGTTGTAGCAGACTTGCTTTTTTAATCGGACATGTGAGCATTGAATTTTTTTTTCTTTTTAAAGGAACTAGTGCTCGGTCGTATACTATGCATATCTTCCTCCAGTCAGAGTTTGTACAAGATGTTCTTCAGTTATCTTGAATAAAAGTACTAAAATGGTATCCTGAGTACATGCTACATTGAGATTTTTTGAGTTTTGACTTTTTTTTTTGACATTTCCATACATTTAATAATGCATTTAATAAATTTCCTTCCCTACCCACCAGCTTCTCAGTATACCCCTGTAGAGCCAAGCTGTGGTCTGCTTCCCCCCCTTTCCCCCCCCCCCCTTAACTGTTAAGTTGTTAAGTGCTTTGCTCTGCTAAATTACCATTGATTAAAAGATGTGGTAATGTACTGGGCAGTATTAGTTCTGATTTGTCTTGTGTGACATACAGTGGGAAAACAATTAGGTTCAAGTTACAAGTATTAAATATTACTAAGATAACATATTTGAATATAGGCAATTAGTGATCTTGCTGCTTCGAAGTAGAGTGGTTATGACATAGACATGCAATTTCATGCATTTCATGTGAAATAACAACTTTATCTTTTCCCCTACAGGCAGAATACAACATTTCAAAATGCCGGAGATTATCTGGGTGAAGCTGGAGATTACATTTAATGTGATTGTGTCTTCAGACATTCTGCTCCTGCATTGCATGAGCTAGAATATTTTATAAAATGAAATCAAATACCTTCAGTGTTCTTCAAGTTAACTGCATCCTGTGAATTCAGAGACGACTTTCTGAAGGAGGAATAGATTCACCGCATATGTGGACTTCTGTTGTTTCTCAAGGATACACTTCTTTTTTTTCAATCTAAAAGGCTCTCTACATGAAGATGCATCTGTATTTAAGATGTGATCTGTGGAAATAAGTGAATGAGGATACTTTTAATGAGTTGCCAACATTTATTTCCATCTGTTTCCATTTTTTTTTTTTTATACGTAAAAATGAAGGACAAGTGTAAACCAGCAGAGCTGATGTATTCCTGTGAGGCCTTTATGTAAGCCTCTGTTGTCTGGACGTGGTGCTAAAGGACAAGCAATCTGCTTTTGATCAGCCGATTGTAACTGTGGAAAGAGAACCTTTAATTTAAAAGTAACTTACAGCTGAAATTATTTTACTCTTTGGCTTGCACAGAATGAAAGGGAAAGTTAAGTTTTACTGGTCAGGGCTGTTTTACTGAACTAAGAAAGGGAAAAGTTACATTGTCCTTGTTTTCATTTTGAACCGAGAACTGACAACATATTTTTCTTAAAATTTGACTACTAGGGAGATCTTGACAGAGTAAAGCAAGTCAGATGTCAGCAAACGACTCTTCTCCCCCATCCTTACAGAAGTTTTCTCCGCCTACGTGCCATGCTGCTGCACCACAAACCCCAACTTTGTCTTCAAGTCCCCAGTCGGGGCTCTCCAGTCGACTCTCCAATGGCAGTTTCAGTACCCAGAGCCTCACCAACTCCCGGGGCTCTATGCATGGGGTCTCCTTCCTTCTGCAGATTGGTCTCACCCGAGAGACTGTCACCATCGAAGCTCAGGACCTCTCCCTCTCTGCTGTCAAAGACCTTGTGTGCTCTATAGTTTACCAGAAGGTATGGTATAACACTACCACGTCCTGCTAATGGCAACAGTTGTTTTGCAACAGACTGCTGGTAATAATGATTTGTAACTGGAATATGCCAAGAAGTTGGGTACAGTGACAAAGATCCACGTTAGACAGCTGCAGTTATGCACAAAGAGATTTTGCTAGCGCCCAAGATAGAAGCTTTTAATTTAAAAGGAGTAAACCGTCCTGTTACTTTCTTGCTTGTGAAATCTAGTAAAAGAAGACATAGCAGTAAATTCTCTGCAAGAATTAGTCTTTATGACATGGAAAATACGTTCCTTTCAGTGATTGTCACTGATACCTTAGGCTGTTGCTAGTTTATGCTTACTACTGTTAAGGAGCACTCTTGCAACCATATAGCCAGCCGTAATGAAAGGACCAATTGTGGCCACAGAAATGCACTGCATGCCTGCAGACTTGCATGATACTAGCTTTGCTTTTTGTTCCTAGTTAAATAATTAAACCCCCCACCAAACATCTATTACTCTCCTAGTATTGTTTTTCCGTATAAGGAATAGATGCGTTACTTTTTTATGAGAGGACTGTTATCAGCCTAATTTCTATTAAGAGAGGATCAACCAAGAAATAAATCTTGGCATACTTTTCAAATGTGTCTTGGTGAAGCTGTTGAAAGTTCTGTCTCTCTAGGAAGGAAATAACACTGGTCTTGCTGGTTTTGCATTGGAGTTTTATCTTTATTTAGGTTAGGTAGGGTAGATCCTACTGAACAACCTGAAAAGTAGTTAATGTTGTTTCATAAAATAATGAAGAAATAATTACTCTTTTACCTCAAGGCCAAGGGTTGGTGAGTGGGAGGGAGTTGAAGATAGAATGTTTTGTAAGGAATTGTTTTCTCCTTGTCTTGCATTGTTGTGCTTGGTATTTATGGTTTAGTTTTATTGATTCTTTTTCACTTAACAGCTTGAAAGAACGTAAATGCAAACATTATATGAACTGTCATTTGCATAAGCTTGTGTATCTTTTTTTCCCCATCTCATAACATGACTGTATCCTCCAGATTTTTACAAACTAGTTGGCAAGCAAGCTGATTTCTTAATAACTTTATGGGCTATCAAAATGTAGTTCAGCATGTTAGTTCCCTCCTGAAGAGACAAGTTATTTGGGTCAAGTTTGTTGTTTGTTTTTTTCTTTCTTTTTTTTCTTTCTTTTTATACCATGCATGTTAGGTGCACTTTTTCGCAGCCATTTTAGGGGCTGCTTTTTCTTTGTGTATCAACTCCTTCTCTTCGCATCTGCATATTTCCTGTCTTCTGTCTTACAGAAAGATGAAAGCAAATACATTCACACTTATTTTTCTTTTTCCTTTCTGTTCTTCTGGAAGGCTCAGCTAAAAGTTTAGCTCAAGTTCTTGTTATAGCTCAAGAGACTTCTTACATGCTGAGCCTGATCCACTGCAAAACATGAGGATTTCATGATCAGTTTTCTTCTTTTATCTGGCTTTGATTCAGTTTATACTCTCCTGCAGCTGATGCTACCAGTGAGTGCTCTCAATGAGAGCATGTTTGCAGGCAGCAAGCTGATCAAGGAACAACCTTGTGTAGTGTGTTCATCTTTCACAAGTAGATTGGCAGCCAGTGCACGAGTAACAATATCCTCCCTCAACCCTCTATTTGACAGCAATATGCCCTGCTGTGACTTTTTTCCCTTAGATCTGGTAACTGCTGCAAGCATATTATATATTCTGTTATTAATATTTAGATAACTTTGTATTTATGTAAAAATAGTAAACTGCTCTGTGTATTGTCATGCATATGGCTGCCTGTTTTTCCCCGTTGAAAGCGTTGAAGCTACTGGGTACACCTTTGAGATTCAATAGTTTTAAAGCTTCCCTTTCCTTTGGTATTCCACAGCCTGCTTAAACTGCTTTTTCTTGACCAGTTCCTTACTTTCAGCTTCAGGGTACTGTGCAGTTTGCTCTTGTGATAGTTCTGTTGTTAGCAGTAGCTATTTACTCTTGTATGTTAATGAAAAAGGAGAAATACAGTTTCACTTGGAATCATTTGTAGCTTTTCTTCTGCTTTGAGTGGTGTCTTTACTACAACTAAAAGGAAATTTCCTTACTTATTTTGATAGTGCTTTTAATTCACATTTCAGCCTTGTATTTCTGTGTGTATCTGGAGCAAAAAAAAGTTTCAGGTATCCTTCCATCTTGCTTGGGAGCTTGAACTGCCTGCCTAACACTATTTCAGGCTACAATTATGATATAAAAAATGTTGATTAGGACTTACAGCAGATCTCTGAGGAGGCTGGATTTTAGCCTTTGTAAAAGTAATCATGGCATCCTCAGAAGTTTTCAGAAAAATAACATTACTTTTATTTCTTTCAGGAAAAATTAATCAGCTGGGGGGAAAACAATCCTGCCAAAGCCTGTGTTGGAGAGCAGTTTAGTTAGGAAATATGCATTAGGTAAACATAGTGCTTTTTCACAGTGCTTTCTGTATTGCCAGTCTTTCTGTATTGTTGATGGTCAGCAGTGCTTCCTGCTTCAGCTGCTGCTGTTCGGTGTAGCTTGTTCAAGTTTTGCAGAAGGGCAATTAAAAGTAGCATCAGCAGAACTGAAACTAAAGACATATGTCTGCAAGGAGAGCGAGATGAGTAATGCAAATATGTGATGTGTCTCATAGCTCTGTTAAAAATGTTATAAACATCAGGAAAGGAGCAAAACTTTTTTTCAAGTTTTAAGTTAAATTGAGGGAGCACTCTGTTAGGGGTACTATATACTGGAGTGCTTAATAGAAGTCCTCAGAAAAAACAAGCTTTAGACTTTATGGGGATGCTTCAAAAGATTCTTAGTTATAGTGTCAATCTGTCTTTGTTCATTCCAGGTCTAGATTGCTGTCTATTAAAGTACCAGACATACAGTTTACAGGGGGAGTCTGAAGGGGAACCAAAGCATGAACAGATGATAATGACTGCTGGAACAGAGGGAGCGTGTTAAGAAGCAGAACAATGTGTAGCAAAAGTTGCAGATGGACAGTGTGTGTCTTTGCACGATGAGCAGATATTACAGAGACCAGTTCATAGTCCTGTTTTGTGTTTAAATACTGTTCCTTCATTCCTCTCGTGAGAGGACGTAGGGTTTACTAGCTTAAAGCTATAAACTTGCATGTGGTGATGCTCCACTCCTGCAAGCTGAGAGTTATGTAGGACAGCATGCTATAAAGGCTTTGTCAAGGCTTATTTATTTTGTTCTAGTGAAACTAATAGTTATAAATTAGAAACATTTGGTTGTTCTCTGCTATTACTTGTATAGTATCAGTACCTGCAAGATTTAGCATAAGCTTTTTCTTAAACTTATGAATCTTTACTTTCATGGTTCTGAAAGTTCCTTTATCTACCTTTTTCATCTACAAACCTGTCTTTCATACTTTTCATTTTCAGTCATACTCAACATTCGCCTCCTTTATGTACTTTTCCTCCAGTGACTTTGCTACATTTAGCTCTGAAATAGGCCAATTGCCCTCTTACCTTAGGGTGTTTGTCTGAAAGTCTTGAGCTCCTTTCTAACCGTTGCCTTCTCTTTGACTTAAGTACTGATACACTGTTTACCCATACAATCTGTTTCTTAATCTTCCAAATTATTTTTTCTTTTTTCCACTTCACTGAACCCACCCAAACGGTCACTGCTTAGCAAAGTCAAATGGGTATTTCCTATGTCTTACTGATTAACAAACCTCTTTCAGATTTTTCTTCTGTATTTGCAGAACATGGTGCTCTCATATGTCTTAAATTTAAAAAAGAAAAAAGCCAAAACAAGTGTATTTTCTCACTCTCTTATTTCTTTGCCCTTATGTGTTTCTAGTGCTTCATTCGTATTTGCTGCGCTTGTTTCCTGTCTATCTTTTTCTTACCAAACATGATCCAGCCTAGTAGTTTTTGGTCTATCTTGTGTCTTACTAGTTCACCTCCAAAAGCAATTTTTCCTTCCGTGGCCTGCCTGTTTCAGGTTTTTTTCTTAAACCTTCTCCACCAGCTTTTACAATTCTGCTATTGCTGAACTCTTCTATATGTAGTACTTTTTTTTCTCATTTCTTTATTCATTATTCGAAGTAGTCTCAAAATTGTCTAGCTTATCTAGCACCTGCTGTTTTCATCTTGATTCCTGTTAACTCTTGTGTGTTTGATGTCTTTGGTTTTGCTAGGAGTAATATTTTTGTTGTCTTAACTTTTCTTCATCCTAACAGGATCACTGTTTCAACTGCACCTGTAATTGCCTCTCAGCAGCAACTCATGATTGTGTATAATCTCATTTCTACTTGATTCCTGGTTTTCTTTGTGCTTCTTTGTTCTTTCTTCCTATTTTTTGGCTATTTTTCCATGTAGGGTGTTTTGATCATCTTTCTATAGCCAGTCCTTAAGGTGTCATTGTTTACATTAAAGGTTGTCTCTCTCCTAATAGTATTTATGCTTTCTTCCTAGTGTTAATTCCCTGGTTGTTTCCCACCATATTGTTTTGTTTTGACCTGAATTCAGGCCTTAATCTGTCAATAGCCACTTAGACACTTAACAAGTTCACACTTGTATTTATTTCTTCAGGACTCTGAACTGTGTACGGTGTTGAGAACACAGTCACTGGAAGTATAGCTGTGTTTAAAAGGAGTTAAATTTTGCCTATGACACTTGCTTGTGAGTCTTTCTACTGCTTCTGTAGTTTCATACTTTCTTTGTTTTTATAAATGTTGTAGTCCTGGCACATTGGATTCCCTGGTTGGTAATTTGAATAATCTGAATGGAATGCGATCCTATAAGAATGTGTGTACTTTTTTTCATAGTCCTACCTATCCTTGTAATTAGACTCGGAGGGATTTAATTTTCAATAATTGGAATATGACTGAAGTCCTTGGGTTGTTTGGAAAACTAGCCAGTTTCCTTTGAAGATGAGTTAGACAGGGACATGGGTGGGGGGGGGTAAGATGAGGAGATGCGTTCAAACATTTTGCTTTGATAATCAGGGGAGAAAAAGCCTGGTGGAAAGAACACACAAATATATTTGTAGAATTTTCTAACCAAGCGACAATTAGCTGCATACCTGTATTGTTAGTATACCTAAGAACTCAAGTTTTAATGGCGCTAAATTAAAGCAGTTTGGATAGCTAGCTCTTAATGAGGGTCACTGAAGGGGAAAGAAGTCTTTATTTTAAAGCCCTTTAAATTGTCATGTTGTGAAAAGACCAAAACACATTGAATGAATATGAGCAGTCTTCCAAAGGCTTGGACACTGTCATGGTGATGCCTATCTAACCAAATTGTAGCAGAGGTATTGACTTGAAGCTTAATATGATTTCTCAAGTGTTAACAGATGTTTTACTAATAAAATACTGTGAAGTAGAAGAATCATATTACGAGGATCATATTACAATCCATCTGTATTACAAACGGATCTCTACAACTCTTGCAGTAACAACTTAATTTGGCATAATAAATGGGTAACATTACTGCAACCATCCTTCTGGGTTTTTCTCCTGGTTTAAGCTTGTAATAGTTTATGGTGCTTATTTTTGAGTGGCTCTAAAATTAATGAAAATAATGTTCTGTGTTCATCAGCAATGTTCAAATCTCTTTTCCCCCTGTTGGTCTGCCTTCTTGACTTGTCATCTGCTTTCTCCATATGAGCTAAATAAGGCAGCAGAGTAATAAAGAGTTGAAGCATGAGAAGCAAATATGCCTGTGAGAAGATGGGAACTGGGGAGTACTGGGGGCACAGAGCTGGTGTATGCAGTGCACATTGGTATTTCCAGCATGGTGATGGGTTTATATGCTGGAAAACCTAGCCAAGCAGTAGTCCACATATGTCTGTACTGAGGTATCTGGTGAGGGGAAGATCTCATGCAGCATGTTTGAAGCTAATTGTCTGTGTGATAATGTGATTTGGCACACAGTTCCAAAGAGTGGGAGTGAATAACTGCGTATGGATGCAGGATAATAGATTGGAATGATTTCAGTCAACGAAGAGACTTTCCAAGGTAATGAGTGTTTTGCACCATTAGACTTTGGAATTAACTTTCAGTGGTTTGAAGCATTTGTTTTGAGTTATGATGGGTCATGAGATACTGGACCTTGAAACAATATCCGCCTACGCTTTTCCCTAGTGTGAATTTTTGGCGACTGGTCCAGAACTTTGTAAAGTAAGTCCTGGAACTTGAAGTAGAGGGATTTTTCAGTTACTGCCAAGACAGAAAGAAGCCTCAGTTTTGTTTCACTCCAGCAATACTGGCTGCTGTATATTGAGTTTTTCTGGGGAAAAAAAAAAGGTGTAATGAACTGTTAATTAAAGCTAGACATGCTGTAATACTTACAGTATAAGCATTATAGATAACACTAATCGTCTTTCCTCAGTGCAACTGCAGTAATACACTAGTAAGTGTTACTTGTGCTAGTACCACCCAAGTACAAAGGTTTGCATACATTCTTTACGTAAGTTGATGGTTTTGGTATACCAGAGATTAATTTTGGCACAATCTATCGCATACAGAGGCTTCCCACAAGTAATTTCCTGTAGTTAGATGCTCCTTTGGAACTGTTAATGCTGGGAACAGTCTCCTTTTTGCTTTTAGGAAACATAGTAGTACTGGGATTAGCAGTTTATATGTTCTAAGTCAGTGTGCAGACGCTTCGGGCTTTTGTGCAGGAAAGTAATAGCTGGATAATCCTGTAAGATAAAACAGGCTTTAAAAAATTCTACTTTGAGTTTTGTTTTCAAGTTTACATTATGAGCTCTTAACACTTCAAAGGAACTGGGTAGTGTTCTTCCTTACCAGCTTCATGTAACTGAGCATAAGGAAGGCTCTAAAAGCTGTACTTTGCCGCAGTGTAAGAGAGAAAAATGTGGTAGTGTACAACTTGAACATAGTTTAAGCTTTGCGTAAAAATCCTGTTAAAAGATACTACTTGAAATAAAAACCTTGTTAATCGATGAGGTTATTCTTGGCCGGCAGTCCGCACTTAGCCTTCTGGCTAAGGTGCTCGCAAGGAATGCTGTATTCCCGAATGTGCTGGGGAGCGGAAGAGCGAGCAGGGCGCTGCAGGGCTGTAAGGAGCCAAGCTGCTTGCACAGCTCCCCCATGAAGCCCGGCCAAGTGCCTGAGACACGGGCTCTGGCGGGCCACCTGCAGCTCATCAGGGCCGGCGTGCAGAGGGCAGCCAGCCAGCGCTTCCATTGCTTGGGTGCACAGGGCTGTAGCGGGGGCAGAGGAGAGTCATCTGAGCTGAAGTGTATGGAAAGGAGCACTCAGAGAGGCATCTTTGTCTTAGCGTCTGTTCTTTTATAGCTGGAGAATCTTGGAGGGGGGGTGCATCGTGCGAGGACGGGGCAGGACTTGTTCATCAAATTTGAACAGTTTTTGTTTGAATCTGACAGCGTCCTCGCAGAGACAAGTCTGCTGAAGCTCCATGCTCCAGGTCCAAGCCAGGAGCAAGACTGGCCACATATTCCCAGTAGGCACAGGCACTCGGATGCAGGTGTGCGACACGTACACGTGTACACACAGATTGACACAGGCAGGCACACAGAGCACTCACATGAACACAAACAGCACCAGTGGTCTCACACTGTACTCTTGTCTGGGGGTTCAGGATGAAGGTCTGTTAGTGGGAGCACACACAAATCTTAAAGGTCATTTCCAACCTAAATGATTCTATGATAAAAACTCCAACAAAAAAACAACAGCACAGAAGTGGAGCAGACCTCAGGCATTCTCTGCCCAGTAGCATTTGCTGGATCTTGGTCTTTCAAGTTCAGGCTTTTGATTTCACTCACTCTGGTTTCTCCAGTCACTGGCACCACAGAGATGTGGGTCCTCTGACCTCCAGTGGTTTGCCTCCAGTTGCTGGCACTCAGAATCCCCTGTACACACATCTGTGCTCAGAATGAGAACCAGTCATCCAGAAAAACAGTTAGAAATGGAATTTAATGAAAAGATAGGACAGTTGGTACTGAAGAGACACAGGGCATAACCAGAGAATTATTTGGAGCAGCCCCTGTTTACAGGTGACTAGCCTTTTTTATCTTCTTATCCCTCTATTTTTTTTCCTCTGTGTTTATTCCGCCCTGGATCACCTCTTTCCTTGCCTTTGGTTCCTTCCGTAAACATCCCTTAGGTCTTGTACCATCCTAGTTCCGTGGTGCCTTGTGTGTCCAATACTATTGGGCAGCAGCCCCTCTCAGTCTAAAAAGTGCTCTAGTGTTGACTTTTGATGGGTTTTATGGCTGGAATCTGGGGCTGAGGCTCTACTGTGACAGCCCTGGGAGTGGCCTGGGCAGAGCATCCTTTCCTTGGGGTCCTTAATTTGGGTTTCCCACATGCCTTTGTGCCGCTGTGTTCCTCTGGCATGTGAAGATGGGCCTTTGGTGGGCTGTTTGGTCCAGTGGTGGGCCTGGGAGGAGCTGGGAGGGGTGTTACGTAGAATGCCCCACTGGCATTGTTCCTCTGCGCTGCTTTGCAGGCACGCAGACAAGCACAGAACCTAACAGGCAGGAGAGGTAAGGGAGCTGTTACAAGGTTCCTCAGCTGTGCCCGTCCCTGTTGGGAATTCAGGAAAACCTCCTGGCAACTGCAACTCTGTAGTACCAATGAACAGCTTATCTCTACGCCAGTGCTTTTAGTTTGGTGGATTATTGTTTCAGAAATGGAGATGAGGCATGCACTAGGCGTAGAAAAATGTGTCCCGGGTGGAGTCTGTCACATCTATCTGTAGAAACTGTATACAGAGTCTGCGCTTAACGGTAGACTTCTTGTAATCACTGCTACCATAGATTATTATTAGTCTTGTTAGGCCTGGACTTGTGATTCTGCATCTTAGTCTAGAAGCTACCGATCTAGCTGAGGCTCGTAAGTAGAGGAATTATCTTTTACAGAGGTTGAATATTAGTTACAAAACCAGAGGACCTTTCACAGTCATTCCATCCATGTGTATGCATACTTGTTTGGAGAGAAGGCGGCAGTGAAACATGTCACTGCATTATCATAAGCATTCACAATACACAGCTTAAAAAATCTATTTAGTTAACATAGAATCAAATGAGGATGCTGATGCCAACAGTTCTAACAATCTCTAATAGGTGATTTTGCTTTTCTTACCATTTATTTCATAGAAATTAATTTAGCCTTTGTCTGGAATTTATTTGAAAACCAAATCTTAATTGTAGGCATAATAGTGTTATTTACAAACTTTGGAATTATTGTTGATGCTGCTTTCTAAAGAATGTAATGTCTCATTTTTAATGATTATGCTTGCTGTCACAGAGAGGATTTAAATATTTGTCTGTAACTCTGGTTTATTGGTGTTTTTAAGGTAGTTCTGTGAACTTAATACAAAGAAGCAGTAGTTGACACTGATTCTCTGAATCATCAGTTGTCCTTCCAGGCAGCTGAAATTAACATCAGCTTTAAGAAAAAGTGTTATGTTTATCAGCAGGCAGATACATACTATATTCATGTTGATTTTTCCCTCCCTTCTGTTGGAATTGAGTTTTTCAGCAGCATGCTGTAATGGATATACTATGAAGAGAAGTTATCTTGAGGATACAATTCATCGTAGCATTGATGTGGTAGCTTCCTCTTGTTGATACTTGTATTAAGATGTGATATCTGGCTAAACAGTGTATATAGTATCAAGGAATAAAACCTCATAGCACTTATTTTAAAAAAAAAAGAAGTAAATACAACTTGTGTTCTTGTTAATTGAGGCACAGTGGGATTCTGAGTTAGAGCTTAAAGCAGGTGTATGTACTGGTTTAGGAAAGAACTGTCAGTTCCCTTGGAAGAATTACTGATGTGCTGTATCTGTGGATGTTCTGAATATAAAGTCAGTGCTGCGTGTCCTTGCAGAGATACTAAGATGCATCTTTGGGCAACACAGCTAATTCTCAAGCTTCTCCTTTGCTTTCCTAATACCAAAAAAAAAATCCTTGGGAGTTTGGAAAAATGTGATTTTCAGAATTTACATGGTTATTTGCTATTTATGAAGATGAATCAGTGAATGAGTACATTGAAATAAAGTATGGTAAAAAGGAGTTCTTACAGGTAATTCCAGGTGACCCAGGGGATTTTAAATGATAGCACTTTATTGTATGAAGGTTTAAAAATCATGTGGTTTGGGGGAGTATAGTGCTACCGTCATATCTGTACTGTCATGGCTACTGCATAGCATACAAGAGATTATCAGATTTATGTAGAGAATCTAAAAGTGAGTTGAGAGACAGAGGAAGCAGCCTCCTGCTTTGGCGTCAGCCCAGTAAATCCATTTCTTGCTGTGGTGGGCTAAATATCTACTGGTGTCAGTATAACTTTGTCAGGTCCATCTTTTGCTTTTGCATGGGTTAAATGGCACAAATTGTGTCTCTCTCTGTGACTGTCCAAGCAGGTAGTGTGCTTTCCAGAGCATGGTGATTCTTCAGTATTGTGTGTAATGTAAATGTGCAGGGTGTGCACACCAAAACAGAGAAGGCCAACGTAATATTTTGGATAAAATTGCTGCCGGAAAAAGGAAATTATTTTCTCTCTGAATGGGAAGGGAGTGTGAAAACAATGGATGTGACGGATACCTTCATTATGTCTTTGATTTGGTAGAAACAAGTGTTTGACTACTTAAGTTAAGGACAATTAACATACCACAAGCCTTATGCAGTTTAGACCCTGCTACTTACTGACTGTGCAAGATCTAAATTATAAAACTGTTACCTAATTAATTGAAAGTTGCTTGTGTAGTTCTTCATGTTTTTTCCACCATTCATCTTGTTTTCTTCTGTGTGTGTTCCTACCTTGAGTTTAAATTCTGGTTTAAACAAAAAGGCCAGAGGAGCTGGTTGATGGGTACTTGTTCCTCTCCAGGGTCTGTTCCTGTTCTTTTTCTCTGAACTGTCTGCTCACTTACAAGCTTTTCATTTGAAGTAGTTTTATTCACACTCAGCAATGTTTTGAAGAGTGGAGAAAGTAAGGAATAAGAAAGCTATTTTCAATGAAGTGTCACAGAAAAATGCTGTGCTAGTTTATCTATTCCATATATGGCTTTGCAATATTATATTCTGTCCTTGTGGGGAATTGAGTTTTTCTTGCATCTGTGGATCTAAACTGTTGTAGAACAACGACTTGGAGCCTCTCTTGGCTTGGCCCTCAAGAAAAGTGTGGCAGGCGCTGCTGGAGTGTCTGGAGCTGAATACCTGCCTGACCCAAGTATCTGAGTTAGAAAGGTCTGTGTGGCTTTCAGGTGCCAGTCTGATTGTGCAAGTCTGAGAGATTAAAAACCTGAAGAAACAATAGCCCTAATATTTTTTGTTTTAAGATTTGAAAAAAATGTCAGTGTTGTGGGGGGTGAATAGGGAAGGACTTGGTATAGCTTCATTTTGTTTTGGTGTTGGTTTGGAATTTTTTTGTGTGGTTTTGTTGTTGTTGTTGAACCTTTTATGGCTACATTTTAGTTCAGAAAGTGCTTCAGTTCCTCAAAAATAAGCAGATCAATTTTGTTTCCATGAAACACTTCAAACACTCAACTTCTATAGCTGTTACTAAAAGCATTTATGGATAGGATTATCAAAAAGCATGTGATAATTTAGAGTTTGCTTTCTATTGCAGTTCCCAGAGTGTGGTTTCTTTGGCATGTATGACAAAATTCTCCTCTTCCGTCATGACCTAAACTCAGATAATATTTTGCAACGAATTACATCAGCAGAAGAGATACATGAGGGAGATCTTGTTGAGGTTGTACTCTCTGGTAAGTATTGTTGCAATTGTGGAACAGTGCTTTGTTCCGTAGATTAAAAGAAAATAGGACTTTATGAAACATCATTGCCATACTTGCCTTGAGCTCTTTAAGTCTCATACTGGGTCACTGTTTTGGGGTAGAAGTCTCCAAGAAAATCCAAGTGGTACTGATGCTTCAGTACTCATTTTTGTTATTGTTTCATTGTCATGTTGTGATCTTCTTCAGGTTTGTTATTAAAAATAAATCTGAATTATAAGAATATGAATGTATAATTACAGTAGTATAAATTTATTGTACTTGTTGAAGCTGAAATGCAGTTAGGATTCAGAATTTGCTCTTGCAACCCTGTCACTTGCTTTCTTGTGCTTAGATTTGTCGTTTTGTAGCTTTTGTTATTGATGATTTTGTACTACTAAAAGGCTTCATATAAACGTAGTTGCTGAATCATACTTATAAGGACAGACTCTTAAGGGTTATTGTAGTGCTTGAAAACAGTTTCTTTTAAACCCTGAAGTCCTTTTAGAGTAATGGTTACTGACTTGTAGTACTCTTCAATAACAAGGACAAACTTATTTGAATTATATGCTTTTCAACAATACCCTGTCAAATTCAGCCAGAGGCAGCTGTAGTTAAGCTACAAATAAGAGCTGAATTAGTGTCAAGCAGCTCATTCAGACTTTGAGGACGAAGTTCTGAACTGAGGTTATGTTCTAGATAGAGATCTCTTGACTGACATGGGATTAGATTTGTGAATTGGATCAATGAAGTATGACATCCAGAGTCATAAGGCTGAGTTCCTTGGCTGCATTTCAGGATCTAACTGGTCTAGGCATATCTAGTGTTTCAGTAGTTGATAATCTTTGGGTTGAGCTTTTCATTGCTTCTGGTGAATGGCATATTTGGAAGACCTGTTGTGTGTACCTCTTCTTGACAGTCTCTGACAGTTTCCTTATAGACAAACAGACCACCAGAAACGTAAATCTTTTAGTAGTGTTTTAAAAATGAGGCATGAGAATCTCAATATTAAGTATTTGTACATATTTGATCAAAGAATGCTAGCCATCAGGGCAAGGTAATGTTGATGTAAAATACCACTTTTTTTTTTTTAAAATTCTAAAGAAACAGGACATTAAATTCATTTAAATATATCCATGCTTGTTTAAGAAAAAGAACATTACGATTAAAGTTTCCAATGTTCCATGGAAACTCTATCCACAGTTGTTTTGGTACACAGAGTTCAGTTTAATAATCTTTTACTGATAAACCCCTCAAGAAAATAAAAACCTACCCTGTAGAACTGTCCTTCATTTGTTAATTTTGTAGGTTATAAAACAGTTTGCAGATTAGGTTGCTCTTTCAAATGTTTACTGTGAAGGTGATTTTAGCAAAGCTTGTTCTATTTACCTTCTCAACTTAGTGAGGTTTTCAACATTGTGACTCGAACTGTTGATCAGTTGTGACCATTAGCCTACAGAATCTTGTGACCATTAGCCTACAGAATCCAATGGATTTTTCCCCTCAATAAAAAAGCTTACTGAAAACTGTGTGATCTTCTAAATGCATATTTAAATGGTATGCCGTAAAATGTTGATGTCTAAACAGCTCACTCGTGTTCTTTGAATCTGCCATTTTTAAAACAACATATATTTTCTATAAATCCTTGTTCATCCTGTGGCAAGAACCTTAACTTACTGCAATTTTTAAAAAGCTTTGGCTACAGTTGAAGACTTCCAGATTCGTCCTCATGCACTTTATGTGCATTCCTACAAGGCTCCTACTTTTTGTGACTACTGTGGAGAGATGCTTTGGGGTTTGGTACGACAAGGATTAAAATGTGAAGGTAAGTCTGTGATTTTTTTTAAGTGTATTTTTCTGTGTGTATATGTGTGTAAGATGAGGAAGAAGAAATTGTCTTGTTTAATATGTTAGCCCGTGATAAACATAGTATTTAAGAGAGTTGGAAGGGGTAGTGCATCAGGAAACCTGAGTTCTGATGCTGGCGTTAACGCAAGCTGTGTGTGACCTTGGGCAAATTACTTAAGTTGTGTTCTTGTTTCCCACTTTGAAAAAAACAGCTAGCTTACAAGTGTGTGTTCTTTGCACAAGGAGCACATACTTTGGAGCGACTCCCAAAGGGGAATCCCTTTCCTTATGGCCTTCATCCAGCTGGCTGTGGAGCACTCTGCAGCCTGCTGTCAGGTACTGACGCTGCCTTCTCACTGACTTCTCCTTGGCTCATGTGCTCCAAAGAGAGGGACTGATGAAAGCCTCCTGGTGGGAGGAGAAGTGAGGAGGATGATCAACTGCTTCAGTCTTAGGCCTTGTTTCTAGAGCTGGGCTTGCTGGAGACCAGGATTTAGCAAGTAGTGCAAAAAAAGCTGTTTCTGTGAATCGCATCAAGAATACTGCAATAAGAGAATTTAACAGAGCAATCTCTTTCTGCCTTTTCTGTTTTCCTGGATCATCTTTTAAACTGCTTCATCAAAATATTAGTGCTATTTTTGTTGCTTTGGACGTTGGGAATTTTTTTTGTCTAAAATAACTTACCTTTCAGGTTGTGGGTTAAACTACCATAAGCGATGTGCCTTCAAGATTCCAAATAACTGCAGTGGAGTGAGAAAGAGGCGTCTGTCTAACGTGTCTTTACCAGGAGCAGGGCTTTCAGTTCCAAGACCAGCACAAGCTGAGTACACATCCTCTGCCTCTGAAGAAGTATGTAATGTGAAAGGGGAAACAATTTCTGGTTTGAAATCCTTTAACCTCGGGGGAACTAGATAGTGTTGCAGGTGGCTCATAATAAGTATAAGGAAGTTGAACTTAGCCATTATGGTTGATTTTAGTTCATTTTAAAATCTGGTGAGTCTTAGGCTTTGACACTTGCTCATAACTTATTACTAAAATAAATGAAATGGGAAGTAAATGACAACTTTTATGTATAATTTTGTTATTAGCCTGTCACTCATGGTGATATGAACTCTGAGAACTTTGGTTTCAGGATACAATAGTTACTTGGCTAAAGCATTACGAATTGCAAGCTTTTATGCTTGGAGAGCAGAGAGTGTTCCTGATAAGCTGTTAAGCTTTTCACAGAGTTAATCTAAAAAAACCCAAGCCCTTTTGAGGAGGGTGCAGGGGATGGTTGTCATCCATAATAGTTCTTTGTTATAATGGTTATGATGAATGCTGAGAGGTTATTGATTACACCGCACATATACTGGACAGGCGGTGATTAATATGCGTTTATTTCATTGCTGCTTTCACAGTGGGGTAAAAACAGTGCTTTTGACACTTAGTCTTTCCTACTTATCTAGTTCTATTACTTTACAATATTACTTCCAATCTCTTTCTGAGCCAACACCTCCCTTCAGCCCCACTGATTTTTTTTTAATTTTTTTTTTAATTTTTTTTTTCCTAAAGCAGAATCAGAGTGGTTTGGGTTGGAAGGGACTTCTTAAACATCATCTAGTCCAACCTCCATGCAGTGAGTAGGGACATCTTCAACTAGATCAAGTTGCTCAGAGCCCTGTCCAACCTGACCTTGAATATTTCCACTACATCTCTGGGCAACCTGTTCCAGTGTTTCACCACGCTCATTGTAAAAAGTGTATTCCTTATATCTAGTCTGATTCTTCCTTCTTTTACTTTAAGACAATTACCCCTTGTCCTGTCACAACAGGCCCACCACTTGTTACTGATCTCCATCTGGACATCAAGCTGTTGACTCTCCGGATGCAACCATACAACCAAATTCTCATCCTCTGAACTGTCCATCTATAAAAGCAATATCTCTGCAATTTAGAGAGAAGGATGTTGTGGGGGACTGTGTCAAAGGCTTTACAGAAGTCCAGATGGAAGACACTCATAGCTCTTCCCTTGTCCACTGAGGTGGTCACTCCATCATAGAAGGCCACTAGGTTGTTGAGGCAGGACTCGCCCTTGGTGAAGTCACGCTGGCTGTCATGAGTCACCTTCCTGTCCTCCATATGTCTTAGCATAACTTCTAGGAGGATCTGTTCCATGATCATTCCAGGCACAGAAGTGAGGCTGACAGGTCACTAGTTCTCAGTCCCATCCTTTCTACCCTTTTTTAAGAGTGGGTGCAATGTTTCCCTTTTTCCAGTCACCGGGGACTTCACCTGAATGCCATCACTTTTCCAAAGTCATGGGGAGTAGAGCTGTTTTGGTGCAAATCGCATATACCTTCTTTATTCCAGCGCTGCTGCCCAGAACCTAGTAAGAGAATTCCCTCCTGGAGTGGCCGTCCCATCTGGATGGAAAAGATGGTGCTTTGCAGAGTGAAGGTTCCACACACCTTTGCCGTTCACTCTTACACTCGTCCCACCATATGCCAGTATTGCAAACGGCTGCTCAAGGGCCTTTTTCGCCAAGGAATGCAGTGTAAAGGTAAATTTTTAATTTTCTGTGCATCGGTGAATTTCAGTAAAGGTCTTGTATTTAAAACTGATTTCAACTTACCTTTTGATTGCCGGAAGGTTGTATACTATGAAATGGGGCGGTGTAATTTTTTGAAAGTTGCATATTTTGGAGAGGATTACAGCAGCCCTCATTTTACTTTCAGTAGACTGTGCATTTTTCTGAAAAATAAGATTTAATTGCATGTGGATTTGGAACACCTTGATTCCAGAAAGATAATTCTAAATTCATAAAAATGGGAGATATTTCCCTTTGTTCAGTGTATTCCTTCTAAACTCATCACTAAAGAATTTTGAAGTTTTCATTATATTATTCCAGTAGAGAATAAAGGTTATTAACTTCTGGAAAAAATTTTATGCAGGTTGGTGCCTTTCCTGAACTAGCTTAGACTTCATCAGCTGCATGGCTTTTATTTACCATATATTGAGATGCACGACTTCAGTTCTCAGACTCTCCTGTGCAGTTCCTGGGGCATAACTAAGACATTATGGTCTTCTTCCTGCTCTGTATTGCTGGATAGTGCAGATCTGTCAGCTTTGTTGCAGGGAAGAAAACTGTAGCGATGAATCATGATATTAATGGAAATACTAACTTTCCATTTCTCTCACGTGAGCTTGTCAGATGTGAGTACCAAAGGTCAACATTTTGAAAGAAGTTGCTTAATACATTTGTAGTTTCCATTAGTAGAAGAGAGCAAAAATTATGAGCTTACAGCTGTGTCACATTTTTTTGACTAAAAATACTGCTGTCTCATGTGAGTAAGGAAATAGTTTTATCTTTCATTTCTCTTTTTATTAGTTTGCAGTCTTTGCAGTCTGTTTTGAAGTCTGCATCCTGAACTGGTTTTAATTTTTTTTTTTTCAGTCAGTGTGTCTCTTGAGTACCTGTAATGCATAAATAATGAAGCCTGAAAAAGGTGATTTGCAGTACATTAATAGGTATCTGTTTATGTAGTATGACCCTATATATATTTTTCATATATCAGAAATTGGTACCAAACAAGCAAAATATTTTCATAGTGCTTTCTTCTACAGGTTCTTAAGGTTTCCCACTGACTTCCTTGTGTACATTCCCAAAGCTTGAGGTCTTTCAGCAGTCCATGTTCCTGAGTACCTGTAAGAGCCCTGGATTTCTTGAATTCATCCAGGCTTTTACTCGGACTCTGAGGATGATCTTTGAGATGCTGAGGCTGTATTTGTGGTAATAAACGAAATGTGAACAGGAACATTCTTGAACACTGAGGTCAACTGGGACAAAATGACCAGTGCTCATGATCAAGTTTTCTTAGCATCCCAGCCTGGGTGGCTGTATGCAGACTGCCCCTTGGGAACAGTTTCATGGGATGCCGATCTATGAACTAGACCTGGGAACTGTTTGGGATTGTGCTAGTGCTGTGGGCCAAAAGCGTGCTAGGAGACGTTTCTGACTGTTTGCTAGACTAGAGAGTTGCATTGCAGTAACCAAGAATGTTTCTGGACATAGTTTAATTTATTAGGATTGACTCACTCTTAGTCCTTCTAGTTCCCTGGTAGGATTTGAAATGTCTCTTCCCTCAGCCCCCTTCAAACTAGTGAAGTAACCATATTCCATAATATGGACTGAAAACACTGCTGTAGAAAGGACAGTCCATTGCTCTCCCACGATGCTTCCTTGTAGGCACTTGGAAGCTGAACAGGACTGTATTTTGCTCCAGGGTTTGGCTTCTCTGCTACTATAAATGGGAGATAATGATTTTTCTCTTGTCTGGGCTTAAAAGGAAAGCATCATGAGCTTTTCTTGGATACCAGAAAGGGGCTAAATTATCAGTTTAAAAACAGTTGTGGGGACAGTAGGGAAATTTTGAAATTCTTGATGTTGATACAGAGTTGAAAAATACAGCTATGCTGCTAGTAAAGGAAATTCTTGTTAATGGCACTGATGTTGTACGCTGGACTTTGTTCAGTAGGCTGCATCTGATACCTTGGATGCAGAAATGGCACGTGTCCAGGTTAGATTCCATCTCCACGTCAGGCCAGATCTGGACATAACATTATTCTGTCTGCCCTGTGTCAGCAGCCAGAAACGAAGCTTCGATGTTCAGCCAAATCTGTAATCTGAATGACAGGGGAGCTGCACTTCGGGGTTTACTGCAGAGCGTACTTGCTCTGTGATACAGGTGTGTGCTCCTAGAGGCTCTGGTGGCTGCAAGTCTTAAGCAGCAGGTGGGGAACGATGATAGAGATGAGACATTTAAATCACATAGCAATGGAAAAAAGGATGTGGAACAAATGAGAAGCTGGGAAAAATGACATCATAATGGAAAAAACTACAGAGAACGCTAGAGGAGTAGAAAGCTGTTTTGTACTGGAAGAGGAAGTGCTGACATAATAAATAGTGGTGGGGCAAATCAACATGCAACATCAGGACAAGATTGGTAACTTCCTTCTGGAGTGACCTCATTGGTGCTGGCTTCAGTTACATGCAAATATGTGAATCTGAGCTGAAGCTTGTGAATGAAGTAGTGAATGATAGAATGTTAGTGTCTGAGTAGGAGTAAGATTCTGGTATCATGGTCTTATTTATCTTCTATTTTAGATTGCAGATTCAACTGTCACAAACGCTGTGCATCTAAAGTACCAAAAGATTGTCTTGGAGAGGTGATTTTCAATGGAGGTAAGATGAGAAATGTGCTTTTAAATACTGACAGATCTTTGGAGGATTAACAAGATGAATTAGCTTCTGGTTCCCTCATCTTTGAATATTGTACGTCTTTCTATTTTATCTTCCCATTTTTTTCACCCGAGATTACTGACAAAATTTAAAAAGATTCACTGTAAAACTTATACTCAGGTGACTTTAATTTTACTTATTCAGTCTTGGTAAGTACAATATGCTTTGCTTGGGATTGCTCAAGGGACATTAAAAATAAAATGTACAGAAATGCCCATTGTTCACCAGGACAATTTTTAAATGTTAATATCTGAAGACAAGTACCTTTTTTTTGGCTTTCTCATATCCATGATTTTTAGTGGCCAGAGTTAGCCCAGCAGTTTGAGGTAAAAGAGAATGGAAGAAACCAAGCCAAGCCAAACCAGAATCAAACACTCTAATATTAGAAACCTCAATTAAATAGGACTATTTTCTGAATAGACCTTATGGAGTTAACAGGGAAGGCGGGGAGCAGTAAGTGGAAGGAAGTTCAGAGTCTTACTCTTAGAAGTTTTAGACCAGTGTTAAGCTGATGAAATACGGGATGGATGAGCAATGAGGTGGATTTAAAGCTGATTGAACAGATGTGCCTAGAGTGTGGCTATCAGTGGCACGAAGTCTAGTTGGAGGCTGGTAACTAGTGGTACATCCCAGGGGCCGGTGCTAGGTCCAATCCTGTTCAGCATCTTCCTTAATGATCTGGATGATGGGGCAGAGTGTACCTTCAGCGAGTTTGCTGATGACTGGGAGGACTGGCTGCTAGAGGGTTGTGTTGCCATCCAGAGAGACTTTGATGGGCTTGAAAAATGGGCTCACTGGTTTTGTTGGACCAGATGATCTCCAGAAGTCCCTTCTAATTTGAACCATTCTGTGACTATGTTGCCCAAAATCTTGATCCTTGGTATGTGTATTTTTGAGGGGAATAAAAATGATGACATGCAGCAGATCACACTGAACAGTACACCCTGATTCAGAGGCTTGAGCAGCAGCTGTCTTAGCCAGTGGATCTGCTGCCATTGCACAATGTATCCCGTATGTTCACACCTGCATTCTCTGTCTCCAAGGCTCTTGGCTGGGTCTTGAGATTGGTAGCCATAAACAATAGTGTGCAACGTGTTGCTGCTGCAGCCTGCTTTCACCACCCTTGTGATGCTAAGGTGCTAGGGCACATAGTTGGGGAACTATGATTTCATACAATTGTTCCGCGGATATAAGGAGTCGTTTATTTTTTGTTCTTTCTTCCTCCCTTAAATTGAGCTGTCCACAGACCAAAAAGAAAAAGGCTACAGATGAAGGTCTTTGTAGGTCTTAATTCTTAGTTTTCCACACTGCAAGTCATACAGTTTGTGGAAACTTTAAACTTCTGTCAGCCGGGAGTTGGATGTGAATAAGATCTGTTCTGCTTTTCTCTTTTGCTGCAGTACATCAGCCTCCCCCTTATCCTTTCTTACTTTTGCTATTATGGGCTACAAGGGCAGAGAGAGCAGAGTTAGGTTACTGTTGACTGAGAATTTCATTTGCACAGGAATAATTCCCTGGGTCATCTCTAGCCATCAAAAGGTTACTTTGTACTGAGTATTGGTGGAACAGAATTACTTAATGAGATTTAGGTTTAGACCTTAAGCTTTTCACTCCATTTCTTTTAATATGATTCTTGTAGTTGGGTCTCTCTTGCCTTGGCATTTAGCAAAACCAAATTGATAATGTTCATTAACATACCCTGCACCGTTTAGCAAAAACTTGAGGATTTTGCCTATTCTGATTGTAGTTTTGTTTTCTTGAATAAATGTGAACTGAAGAAGTAGTTCTGTTGGGGATTTGGGGTTTTCTTTGTTCTTTTTTTAATTGTGTATTTGAAATAATATCTGAATCCGGTATTGTTTCCAGAACCTGCTAGCCCAGGCCAGGATTTGGACATGCCAATGGAAGTTGATAGCAGTGAAATGAACAGTGATGGTAGTCGCGGTCTAGATGATGCTGAAGAGCCCTCTCCTCCAGAGGACAAAATCTTCTTTATGGATCCATCTGACCTTGATGCAGACAAAGATGAGGAAGCTGTCAAAACCATCAGGTAAGTCATAAGGTGGATTTCTTTGTTCTGGATGTATTTTACTCGGTATTGTGAGCAAAACCTTTCTGATTAGCCCAGTTCTACTGCTCAAAGTGTTGTTTTTTCATTTGTTTTCATCTAACTTGAAAATACTTTGTAAACTTAACCTGTTCCAAGGAAATCTGAAACATAATTTGAAATAATATCATCTCTTCTAATTGGAGAAAGTGCTGTTCTATGACTGTTATCAAAGTAGTAAAACCAGATTATCGAAACATGGTAAAACTTATGGCTTAACATGGCTAAGACATGACTAAGGTCTTTGTAACTAACCTAATGTAGTTACAGTTATACATGTGTTGATTTAAAAGGAATATTTTAGTATTCGTATCAAACTGTATATGCATTTTAGGCAGAGGTTTGCTTTATCTTGAATGTGATTTTTCTGAAGCCTTATATCTGCTGTTACATAGTTCCTTTAATAAAGTTTGGTCTTTTTACTTTCTGTATTATTCTGAGTAGTGTCACCCTGATTTTCTGAAGTTATTCTTAGTAACGTAAGGGCAGTTGTATTAGGTCAAACTAAAGGTCATTTTAGCTCAGGGCTTAATAGCAAATATGTGAGGAAGAGCATTTCTTTCAGTGATTTATAGCTCAAGGACTTCCCGAGTTGGAAGTAGCATCTTTTTTGTGTTCCACCTCTAGGCAGGATTTTTTCCATTTATTTTTAATTGGATTCAAAGCACTTGAAGTTTCTGTTTCTGGCATGTACAGCACCCTGCTGCAGACAATTCTGCAGTGTAACAATGGGCTGTTACAGTGTTAAAGCACTCTTACATTTTTGGTTTTGGATCTACCTTACGTTTATGTGTGTTTACAAATGTTTGTTATTGTCACATGTAGGAGCTCTTGTGTTAACCAAGTAAATTGGTAGTTGACTCACATCTTAAGTGCTATTAAAACCTGTATATTTGACTATTGACACTGTCAGAATATTAGAGATTGTCAAATCCTTGTCTGCAGGACAGTTAATATCCCTGAGCATTGATACAGTTTTCTAGTGCAGCTGTGACTTGAATTAACACATCCCTGTTATGCTTTCATATGAAAACACAGCTCAGATAGGGACCTTCATTAGTATACTAACAATGTTAAGAAGTGGCATAGTTTACTTGCACAGACAAGAGAAAATAATAGCAATTCAGATGTTAATTATATTCTTATGCTGGATTAAGACCAGCAGTCTCAGCTAATTGTTTTGAGAGAGGAGGATTTCTGTAGGTGTCCTCATTTGAGTGTGTTTCTTCTGTGTTCTGCAGTTAAAATGCTTGCACTAGGAGAGCTAGTGGGAGCTCAGATACCTTATCACGTTCATCTGTCAATGAAATTTGTATGGTAAGGAAAAGGTGCCTGTTCCTGAAAATCATGAGCTAAATGTGTAGTACCAGTGTAATTGCAGTATTATTGTATTTTAACTTGTTAAATATTACCTGTTCCATCTTTTTTTAGTCCTTCAACAAGCAATAATATTCCTCTCATGAGAGTTGTACAGAGTATCAAGCACACAAAGAGGAAGAGCAGTACAATGGTGAAGGAAGGATGGATGGTCCACTATACTAGTAGAGACAATCTGGTCAGTGACTTTAGTTTCTTTGTACGTAAAGTTAAATTATTTCTCTAAACCAGTGTATTTTATTTCTTTTATTTAGATGTTCTGATTTGCAGTATCATTTGAAAGAATCTAGCTATGGTGTTCATTATAAAGAAATCTGATGCAAAACTGTAGGTCATTCAAAATTCTTCATGTGGTGATTCAACAGTATTTTTCTTTCTCCCTTTTAAGAAGGTGAAGCATATTTAAATTGTCTCAAATTGAATGTTTAAGATTTCAGCTTTACTGAGATAATAACTTGCTTATCTCACCTTTCTGTTTAGCAGTTGGACTATTTGTATAAGTGTTTCTGTTCTACTACATAGAATAGAATCATAGAATCATTATGGTTGGAAAGGACCACCAGGATCATCAAGTCCAACCTTCATCCTAACATCTCTCTAGTCACTAGACCACAGCCTCAAGTGCTACATCTTCTCGTTTTTTAAACGCCTCCAGGGGTGGTGACTCCACCACCTCCCTGGGCAGTCTGTTCCAGTGCCCAACCACTCTCTCAGTAAAGAATTTCTTCCTAATATCTAATCTAAACCTCCCCTGACGCAACTTGAGGCCATTTCCTCTCATTCTATCATTAGTAATTTGGGAGAAGAGACCAACACCAGCCTCGCTACAACCTCCTTTTAGGTAGTTGTAGAGAGCAATAAGGTCTCCTCTCAGCCTCCTCTTCTCCAGACTACATGAAAAGGTGGAAATAATTATAAAATAGTGTCAACCGTTTCAGAACTCATCATTATTCTTATGATCTAGGTGTTTGTAAATATTTGTGTAGATATGGGAGTCTTTCATTCCTCTAGTATTTCAGTCTGTCTAAAAGTAAGAATTATTGAGCACCATCCCCCCAAAACTCACTGCTCCTCTTGACGTTAGTGGAATCTAGCTGTGACTTAACTATATGTGCGTGGGATGCAGACGTCCTCCAAAAAGATGACATAGTTTGCAGAGTTACCAATAGTAATCTCTTATTTGAACCTTCTTAGGCAAGCTCCTTGGTTTTGTGTATTGAGGAGGAAGATGAGGAAGAATAACTGGGTTCCTTAGAGTTGTCTGATGGGATGGAGGGAATGCTTTTGTATTTTACTAAGGATTAAATCAAGAAGTTCCCAGATCTAATGAATCACAGTGTGTCATACAGAGACTGTTCATGAAAAGCAACGTAAATACTTTTGCGTTCTTTCTCTTTATGCGAGAGTTTGACTGAAGGGGACTTAGAAATGTAGGGAAGCAAAGTTATTTAAGTTCTGCTGAAATCAAGCTGAGGGGTGATACTAGTCAGCTCAGGTTACTGTAGTATTTTTACTTTTTGTGATTGTCAACCTGACTGACCACTTGCAGTGGTCTTTAGAACTGCCTTACAAAACATTTCTTTAAAGTACAATTTTCTAACACCTAGATGTATTTATCACAAACCAAAATAAGTTATCTAGCATATTTCAGATGAGATTCCAGCCAAGGCTACTTAACAGACATAATTCTTATCATCTGGCTATGGAAAAACTAAGGCCAGGTAGTAGCAGATGAAGATGAATAATTCTAGCAAAACTGCTCAGGGCAGACCTGGTGTTTGACTCTGATTTAATCTTTCCATACAGCCAGTACATTCTTCCATGGACTTCTCTGAACCTCCTCACAGAACAGTGATCAGATTGTACACTTTAGCTTAGTTTGATTTTCTTCATCTGTCAGTCTGAGTGCTACCTAAATGACATCTACTGAAAAACGCTTTTCAGATTAAGTGGAGTATTTGGCCACAGAGCATGATACCTTCAGCCAAGCAAGATCTCATAGAGCTTCCTAATGGGAGGAGACTTCCATATTAGGCATTACAACATCGACCGTTTCCCTTGACTGCTCAGCTCTCAACAATGTCAAACTATTTCCTATTCCTGAAACGACTTGGGCTTTCTAACAGTTGCAAAGAGGTTCATTTTAGCAGTATGTATGTATGCTTCTTACCTGACTCTGGATAACAAGATACTTCACCCTTTATAATGAGAAGTTTCTGTATTCTTTTCCTCACTCTGAGCCTACCCTTTCTCAGAATAGGGTATGGGCAGATTTTGAATCCCTGAGTGAGTTACCCAACAGTTCCTTAGTTCCCTCGCCTCCGAAGTCTTCCCTTATTTACAATTTAATGAAAAGATGTATGTCCAAAGGACAGGTTCACCCTTATGCTTTCACCCAGTTTCCATTCAGTGCTCACTGGGAATTCCATTTAGTTAAATCCATTCATGACCTAGCTTTTTTTGTCTAACTACTACAGTTAGTCTTAGCTTCCCCATGATTGAAGTGATTTAAGCTCTGCTGTATTGTGTTTCAAACTTTGTCATCCTAGGCCGGAGTTAAGGGTCTTGGATTTTTGTCACAGAAAAATGAAAATGGGTTTCTAACTAAATGAGCAAAGTTAGACTCATACAGCCCTATTGGCTTTCTAAGAGCTTCTTTGTTTTGGGGAATAGTCTGCTTAAAATTACAAGACAGTTCTGTGCTACGGCTTATTCATATTACTTTCTGGTGGAGAAGATATTTTTCATTGGTGAAGACTTCCAGAAAATGGCTGTTTAGTCTGGTTTGATTTTTATTTCATTTTTTTCCCCAAGATATTTTGTCCGCTTGAATCTCATAATCTGTCTTGCCACTGTGTGCTTTTGACCTTCTAGAATTGTGTTGACAAAAGAATTAAGGATTGTTAGGCTTGCTCCATCCTTGAACACTTGCAGTGTTGGTGTGAAGGCACAGAGGGAGAAAGCATGACTCCCCCAGTTGTTACTAAGTTAAAATAATTCAGGTTTTCTGAGCACATGCATGTGGAGTGAACCCTGTGTAGGTACGTGTTTTTTCTGGTATGAGATCCCTTACTGTATCTGGTACAAGGTACTTTAATATAAGGTAAGTGTTATGCTTCTGTGGTTTGTGGAAATAATTTTTGAGCCTCTTTTTTAGCTTAAGAAAAATCTTTCTTCTCAAAGTGTATTTTTCCATATATCTAGCCTAAGACGCGACTGTAGATTAACAAAAGCCACACCAGTGATTTATTCCTTATGTTATTGTACTGTACATTTTGTAGAGAAAGAGACATTACTGGAGACTGGACAGCAAATGCCTCACACTATTTCAAAATGAATCTGGAACAAAATACTACAAGGTAATTAATGATGATTAATTAATTATGTTGCACTTGATTTACTAAGTGCTTTATAGATCTGAAATCTAATTGTGAGCAGTATATCTCCCTTTCACCGTCTTTTTTTTTAATCGACACTGTGGCCAGCTTAATTGGCTAAAGCTTCTAAGTGAGAAGGACCAAGACCAACTCTGAGAAGTTGCTTGCAGCTCCTGTCTAATCCCTTTGAGTATGTCTCCCCTTACCTTTTACATGTACTGTTCTCCTGCATTACCTAACATATTAAGGTTTCTTCACAATTACCAGATAATTCATTTGGCTACGAGTCTAATGAAGGCTAGGGTGTTTGTGTTCTGTAAGTAGAGACTGAAAGTTTGCATGTTTATGTATTTTATTTTGACGTTCCAAAAATTTAAATGATTCCCAACTGTACAACTAAAAGTTGCAAGCAGGATTTAGAGGAAAATTTACTCTGCAGCTTGGCATTGTATAAATGAAGCTTAGCACTTATAAACTTCTAAGTTTAATATATTGTTAATATAGCAATATGTTCAATAGTGGAATATTAAAAAAATGTGTTGAATGTATAAACAGGATTTTTCCCTTTCTTGTCTTACACCTTTAGGTGGGGGTCCAAATCTTGCCGCTTCTTCCTTTATAACATCTCTAAGATCAAGCCTTTTCTCTGTACACCCAGCTAAACTTGCCCAGATCCTTTTCATCCCTATCTTGACCAATGCAGTCTCTTCTTCTCAGACCTCTCTGATACTTGTATTGCCCTGTGCATTCAAAACACAGCTGGTAAAATATGTTCCTTGCTTGTTGCTCCGTTATGTCACTGCTTTTAGTCCGTTGACTTGCCTCTTTGCGCTCCTTTTTTTAATGGCTTAAACCTCAGGTTATTTGTCTTTACTGTTAGAATCATTCACAGTTTTTGCCTTTGCATTTATTTGCTCTTCATCTTCATCAGCTGCTGTCTCTTATCCCCTTAATGCCAGCCCGGTGTTCACCTGCTTGTTCACTGCCCTTGCAAGTGACATGCACCTGTACACCATCCCATGTATGTGGAATGTCCTCCTCCAGCTAGTGTGAGCCTGCAACCATTTCTTCTTTCAGATCTGCTTTCCAGTATTGCTTGTAGCATGATCTTAAACTGACAAGGTAGAAGAGTCAGTAGAAATTGTTAGTATCTTTATGAAAGAGAATCTTTACCCAAAATGCTTCAGATACATGAAACAGTTCTTATTGACTAGCTTATATAACTACATCCTCTTCTTAATGTTGTCTTGTTTCGCTTCCCTCCCCCCCCATCATGTTCTTCTCTAACTAACCTGTATAAACTACAGGGGGAAAATGGTCATTCTATAGCTGTGCATCATTTGTATGCAGTGGGAGCATGTCTTATGCTAAATATAAATACAGTTTTGTCTGTGTGGAAAATAGCTGTATAGAGAGATCTGTGGTGGGGCTGGAAGTCTCTCTAGGTTTGTGCAGAAGAATTCAGAAAACTGGGTGGGCAATGGTCATGCATATTTTGACATGAGTTATGAAGCTTCATGTTTTGATTTTGGTATTTTGACTTGTGCTTTGATTTCTTTGCAAACACTTTAAGTTTTGAGTGTTGGTATATTAAAATATTATGTGCATTTTCATTTTTTAATCTTTAATATTTTTCTTCAGGAGATTCCACTTTCAGAAATTCTCCAGGTGACTCAGCCTCGAGATTTTTCAAACGTGGTGCAGGGCAGCAATCCATACTGTTTTGAGATCATCACTGACACGATGGTATACTTTGTTGGCGAAAACAATGGCAGCAGTCATCACAGTCCTGTTCTTGCTGCCACCGGAGTTGGACTTGACGTAGCTCAGGGCTGGGAGAAAGCCATTCGTCAGGCTTTGATGCCAGTCACTCCTCAAGCTAGCGTTTGCACTGCTGCAGGACAAGGAAAAGATCACAGTAAGCAGGCAGACAAGGCACTATTATTCATGTTGTGAAGCTGTTAATAGTAGAGACTCCTTTCAGAGAAGTGCTTATTTAGAGTGAAATATTGTCTGTCCATGCTCTTATTCTCTGCTGAGTTGGGTCCATAATTTTCCACAAGTCTCTGAAAAGTGACAATCAGGTTTCTGGAGGGTGGGCAAATCCTTCAATCTGTTGTAGCAGAAAGTAGTAGTTAAGAATCAGATTTACCGTATGAATGCATGTTGCAGAGCTTTATTGTAGGAGCATTAAGAACTCACACATAGCTGCTGGATGTAAAAAGGGGCCATAGTTTGGATATTTCTAATATACTTCAATAAATGTATTCAGACTGTACACATATATTCTGAAAGAACTGAATTTGGATGCTTTTTGATACTATCCCATATACATATAAATTTTTTTTTTTTAAAATCTATGAGATGTCAGGAGCTGAGAAGAAAAGGAGTTAGCAATGCAACGTAAATAGTACCAGTGATGGAAAGAACATTTCCTGAGCTGTGGGTAGTAATAAAAAGTGCCTTATTCCTCTTTTAATGCACCTGCCCTCCATCTGGCAGAGAATCATATTCATTATAAAGTCTCCACTAAACTATATATTGTCTTCTTTCTCTTCAGAAATCTCCTTGTCCCTCACAATGACATTCATTCACATTCTATTCCAAGATTTATGATTTCCTTCTTTCATTACTTTTCATCTTCCAGCTACTCCTTGGTTTTCTTTTAGTGAAACTTTCTTTTGCAAGAGATTCTGAGATTAGTTCTGTCTCTGATATCTGGCTGCTCTGCATCAACAACAGTTAAGAACATGTAAATGCTAGTCTGATGTAAAGGCACTTTTTCTGAAAATGCAGCCATGGTCTGAAATGGTAAACTGTGAAATGCCAGCACTGGTATCTGTATTTGATTACAGTGAAGAAACATACCTGTAAGGTGGTACCTTATAACTGGCCTTATATGTATGTAAAATGTCACTTTCAATATGAAATTCTCTAGTTCCAAATATAAATATATTTATATATATTTATATATATACACCAAAGCTCTCTTTGTTTTCTAGAAAGTAAGGCTTACTGTTGCTGAGAGACTTGCCAAGACAGTTGCTTTTTCCAAAATCAGTATTTTTTCCGATATAAATAATACCTTTTTTAATTAAAACTTGACAGTAGTAGGGAATGGAGTTTCAGGGGTAGATACAGAGAGGAAGTATTTTAGCATGTGTAGGATTGTAGGATGATAAGAAACTGTCATGAGTTGTGGAGTGGTGTTCACATAGACAACTCTGATTTTTAAAATCTACAAAATATTTGTTCATCACTCTTCTTCCTACACATTGTAAGCCATGAAATATATCCCAAAAGTCTTTATGAAAGTTAGAATTTTTATAAAAAAAAAACAACAAAGCCCTAAAAGCTTCAAGGATGTTCTTTTGATTTAAAAGACCAAAAGGGAAGGGAGACATAGCTAGTGCTTGAAATATTTGCAGCAGCCCTAGGGAATTTGTAGTGTCAAAATGTCCCCAGGACACTAGCTAGTCAATTTGTACCACATTCTGGCCAGAAAGGAGCTAGAAATGAGGATGCTATTCTGGTCTGACCCATGGGAAAGAGTCCTTTCTGACCTTATACCTGGTGTTTGGGGCGGGATGTTTCTTTGTGGAATGTTTGAAATGAGAAAGTGCTTAGTAAGCTGTTACCCAGTATAGATTACGTATTGCATCCTGGCATTACTGATTTCTTCAGAAGTGACTATTTTTCAGCCCTTATGCTTATGCATTTCAGACACTAGAAAAATTGGTTTATTTGGAAGGAGTAACTCTGTCTCTATTTACCAGATATTTTGTATTCTGTAGCCCTCTATGGAGAAGGGTTCAGTGTGTTCTCTTTAAAGAGCTTCAAAAACTGTATCATCACTTTCTAGTTCCCTTCTTTCAACCTTGCTGCAGTTTTCGACCTTAGTAACTTTTTTTTGTCTGCCTTCTTTCTTGTTCATCCTTGTGTTCTGTACTGTTATTCCAATACAGACTTGACTACAGTCAGTAATCAGTAGGCATGTGCAAGGCTGTAATTCCAGTTCATATTTCAGTTGCAGTATTCAGAGTGTCTTTGAGAACTAGTATTTTTTGTTCTCTTAAGTCTGTAAATTCCTTCTTTGAGATAAAGCACAGGTGGCAACAGTGAGATACAGACATGTTCTTTTTTCTCTGAAATTGCATTTGTAAAGCTCAAAGCTCTTAGGCTCTTTTCAAAGTGCTAGGAAATCAGTCCAACTTGTAGGTGAATTGGTTATTCTGTTTTGTTTTGGTTTGTGGTTTGTTGTTTGTTGTTGTTTTTTTTTGGAAGCTTCTTTATATAGCTGTCCATTTGTCTGAGAACACTTCACCTCTGCCTTGGAAGTCAAAGGAAGAAGGTGTTTTCTGCCTTCTTTGATGTACCTCTTCTTGTCCGTGGATCATAATGTTATTCCTGTCATGAAAACTTTGTGTCAACATCTGCTGCAGGCTAAAAAATTCTGTATCTATCTGGTGCTTTTACTTGCAAACTACACTGTCTAGATGTGTTTTTATATTCCAAAGGTTGAGAGGCTTCTGTAGGTTATCCATGAAACAAATATGATTTATATTGTGGGTTTTACTGCTTTATTTTTTAATTATCAGATCTTCGGTTACTCGCTTTGCTTGATGTTTCCCTTTCTTATACATTAATTCTGTATGTCTTGATGCCACGGAAAATTAGTAACCACATTGATTTGACAATAAGGAATCTATCTGGTCTTCTTCCCTGTATTTTTCTATATTGCTACCAGAAATTCTTAGTCGCTTAATGAACTCTGGTACAACTGCCATGTTACTGTTGCTTTCAGATCTCTAGTTCTCTACTGTGTACACACCTGTACTGTTCTACTATTTTTGTGATCAGTGATATGACAAAAATAGACAAATAATCTCAGCAAAATTCCCGGGGCTGTTTATCTAATCAATCTGTGAAATCTGAGTTCCAGGGTGTGATGCTTCTGCAGAACATCAATAAAGATCGTTTCACTATGACTGGGTTAGAAGTCAGTAAGGGGGTTTTCTCTTTTTTTTTGTGGTGGTGGTGTTTTTTAAAAATCCTTTTTACTAGATAAAGCCTTCACTTCCTATTTACTTACACAGTTATCTTCTTTATTGCAGAAGAGTTATCTCTAAGCATCTCTGTTTCAAATTGCCAAGTCCAGGAGAATGTGGTGAGTCATGTGCATTGTGTAATAATCGCGTTTATTTGCCTGGGTATTAGGAATAGCTGGTAGTGCCAGTGTCTTGATAAAACAGCAACGCCAGGATATTGTAGCTGAAGAAGTCTGTGTTATATACGGGGAGCTATCTACTTGGCACAGCTGTTGGTTTGTATGAGTGTGTGTCCCTGCTTACAGTGCAGCTAAGTGAATCCTGTTCAGGAAAAGTTTGTTCTGTTTTTCTACTCCATTCAGGGTAATGCTGTCACCATTTACAGAGTTTGATTCATGTCAAGTGTAAATTCAGCTTAGCCAGTACTAACTAATGTGTTTGTGAACATTTTGATCACTCCTGATATTTGTGATTTTGTTTTCATGCATTAGGATATCAGCTCTGTGTACCAAATATTTGCTGATGAAGTGTTGGGTTCTGGTCAGTTTGGTATTGTATATGGAGGTAAGTTATGTTAGATTTCATTAGGCATTTGCTAAGGTAGAATGTCTGTGATATAATCAGCCTTTTTATAATTACTTAGCTATATCTAGAATGTCTAGGTGAAGTTTATCTTGTCAAAAGTCTTGTTTGGATTACTTCACTGTGTATTTCTACAGTTGTATGTACAATATTTCTTACAATTCATTTTTTTACATTTAGAATTTTGCGTTGGCATCAAAATCAGTTTAGAGTATGTGCTGCATTTTGACCACAGTCAAATACAAAGCTGTCTCTACTCTGAATTTGGCCTTGGTTAATGATTTGGGTTTAAAAAAATAAATTTAACAATTTATTAATTATTTTATTTTTCAATTATCTTAATTCAATATTTATGAATCTGTTAACTTAATTAAATTTTATTAATTTAATTTAATAACCTGTTTTTAGTGGTATGTGGCCAAAAGCAATTAGAAAAATACATATTCTAGTGTATGTTTTGACAACGTTTATGCAAGCATTATTAACATATTTTATGCAAACAGTCTCACTACAAATTTCTGTCAGCAAGATAAAGTAGAAGGCAGAACTTTTTTTGTCAAGAGGTCTCAGTTTTAGGTTTCAAATGTAGTTTTCTCACTCAGTTTTTTCAAACTTCATTGCAACATACACCTGGTTTATAGTATGGAATCACAAAAAGAAGAAAAACTAGAAATGCATCATATGAACTCTGTTTCTCCTTTTTTTTTTTTTAAATCCCATGTATTATATATCAAGTGTTGAGAAAACCACAGACCATAAATCTGGAAAGAAAGAAGAAGTGATAACTAATGATTTAGAAGTGGTAACCTTCCTGCTTCTGTCAGATTGTCTTTCTAGTCAGGAAGTATTGTGGCTGTGATGTTTCTGTGTGCCAATTCTGTAGTTAAATACTTTTCTCTATTACTTCTGAGCTGCTTTAGGGAAATGTGGTGTCATGGTCTGGTTTTGCATCACTCTTGAGAGAGGTTTATTTTTTTTCCCCACTGTATTTCTTACAGCATAGTGTGAATCAAAGTGTGCTCCTTCTCTTATGAATAGAATCATAGAATCATTTAGGTTGGAACAGACCTTTAAGATCATGCAGTCTAACCATAACCCTACTCTACCTGCCGCTAAACTCAGCATCACATCTACACACACAAATGCAGACAGTATTTTGATGTTTTGATTTTATTTCTATATAAACTCACCTAAACTGCGTTATAGATAAATCTCAGCTTGGTATTATGCACGATTCAATGCTTATAACTATAAGAAATGCTTATAAAAGGCTTTTATTATATTACATTTTTATCTGATGCCTTAGAATATGCATACTCAATTTCTTGCCATAAAATAATAAACTAAAAGAGCAAGAAAAGAGAATATAAAAAAATATTCTTTTGCTGGTTCTGCATACTGCTTAATTGTTGCTAATGTTTGGGGAGACTAGGTCTGGTAACTTCTAATACTGGATTCTCCCCACTTCTGTAGCCTTACTGTATAGCCAAACTGTTATTTTTTTTGTTTTGGTTTTTTTTTGGTGTCTTCTGTTCTCAACAAAGATTTACAAATCGTATATCAAGAAGTTATGGGAGATTGGTATCCAACTCCTGTTTCTTTCGGTGAGAACAGTTTCCCTCAGCTTTTTGTGTTTTGGTTAGCTTTGAATGGTCTGAAAAATGAAGACTGAAAAAAAGAATTCTTGATAGTTTCTTACTGATGTAAAACTTGCACTGAAACCTGCAGGTTGTGTTTTACTTAGGAAAAGTAATTTTCGAGCTGCTTTTCTATTAGTCTTTCTTCATTTCAATATTAAGCTCTGGTGTAGCCTCTGTAGTTAAGTGTTTTGTTAGTTTGGTGGTTTTGCTTTACTTCTCTTGCCTTCTGGGTTTTGCATCTGGTTTGTAATTGATAGCATTTTGGCTACATTTCAGTATAATTTGATGTCTAGTGGAGCCAAACTTGTTTTCCCTGAATCTAAGGGATTTATAGTTTAATAAATGTAAATAAATTTAAATTTAAAAACCTTATAATTTATTTAAATTATAGCTGGGTGATGTGATTTCTAATAATTTACCTAAGAACTGCTGATTTGTTACAGAGAAAATGACAAAACTCCCCCGATCTCTCTTTCCAGACTTCTGGCTTTATGCTTGTTGCCTTGTGACAGCCCATTATACAGTGTGTGCTTTCCTTAGGACCAATGTAATCTTTTTCAAAATTTATTTTTTGCTCTCCAGTTGTTAGTTCTATTTGATAACCTTGTAAACCCCTTTTGGACCTTGAGCGATGTCTCCGTTAACGGCCTTACTTTGTCTGGTAGGGATAAGCCTGGTTTTGACCCTTTTATTCGTGATGCTGTGTAAGGCAGGTGCGTTAGTCGCTTGGCGCAGCAGCCTGTGGAGCAGTTCCTGTGCCCTGCCTAAGCCCTGGCCGGCAGTACTGATGGCAGAGCAGCAGGTGAGGCCTGGCTGGGGGGTTAGCAAGGCAGAGCTGGGCTCCCCGTAGCAGTGCCGGGTAGTGTCCTCTGTGCTGCTTGCACTGTGGCTGTGCGTGTAGTCCCTTCTCCTAAAACAGCTTCCCATCCCTTCACGGAGCAGATAATGACTACTTTTCTGTGGTGCAGACTTACTGCTCTATATTAGTTTAGTATTAAATGTCTTAGATTATCAAGGTCTTGTTGTGTGTGATCCTGTTAACCTCTGATGTGAATGTGACAGAAGTCAGCTCAGCAGTTGTGGAGAAGCCGGGCGAGCATTCACAGCTGCTCACTTAGCCCTTGAAACATCCTATCTGTGTATTGCAGAGTGCTCCTCATGTAGCTGATGCAGGTTGCAGCAAGGAATAGTATTTGGTACTATCAGCACGTCTTTTTTTCTCACCACAACCTTTTAGAGCTTCTTGATCACAACAGAGTACCCATAGGTGTTAAAGTGGTGTTCCTGGCACATAATTACTCTCATGTTCCCATAGACTATTAGGTATGTAATTTCCTGTGCACGTGGAGCCCATGAAAGTATGAAACCACTGGAGAAGACTTGTAGGTGTTTCTTCCCATTGATCCTGAGTGGTTTTGTTGGTTTTTTTATAGAAGAGAGGCAACATTCTGTGAGAGTAGGTATTACTTGCTCATGTGCAAGTCCCTTGCACAAACAAAGCTTCACCTAATACATCTAATGTCAGTGTGCATTCCTGACAGCAGAGTAGTAACTAGTTCCTGTTGAGACTGATCACTTCTTGTTACTCATTTTCCAGCTGCAATTTTAAATATAAAGATAGTGATATTGTACGCTTGTACAGAATATACTTGTTTTCCCAAAAAGGAATTTCTACTGTGTGGTTTTATAGCTGTGAATTGCTTCTACCTCTTGCTGACTGACATTGACATTCTGTTTAGGAAAACATAGGAAGACTGGAAGAGATGTGGCTATCAAAGTCATTGACAAGATGAGGTTTCCAACTAAACAGGAAAGTCAGCTTCGTAATGAAGTAGCCATTCTCCAGGTACGAAACTATTTTTGGATCACATTGGAGTTTGGTCTCACGTAAGCCATTAATACAGAATTTTTAATGTGTGTAAGTTCTCTGAGTTGATTTCTAAATCTGCATCTGTGGTTTCTGAGTCTCTTTGTAAGAGGAAATCTTAGAAGAGCAGGAGTTCCTAGGTATTTGGTAGCGTTGATAATTTAGGGGTGGTATCTACCCCCTATAGGGGATCTGCTGAAGACGTGTACTTTGGCTCCATGTTGTCTCCTGCAGGTAGCAGGAAACTGTATTATTTTTTTGTTGTCTTATGCTACTGGCTCCTCAATCTATGGGTATTAGTCTTGCAT
This sequence comes from Eurystomus gularis, assembly GCA_013400335.1. Lineage (NCBI taxonomy): Eukaryota > Metazoa > Chordata > Aves > Coraciiformes > Coraciidae > Eurystomus > Eurystomus gularis. The sequence goes on from VZZY01016733.1 coordinate 343,941, forward strand.
GTTCCGTACTCAAGCTACTGACTGTATCAACTGTAAAGTTAATAATTATGGATAATTTTTGTTAAACCAGTCTTAGCAGTGATAATTGGCGTGTTTCGTGAGTTCAAGCTACTTTATTGTCTCAGACATCCTGGGTTTTTTTTCATCCCTAACTCTCCTCAACTGCTTTTTGATTTGCGGTACATTTCTTTGTAACTCAGGGTGTTTCATGCTGTTTTATTTTAGTGATGTACCTATACTACTTTATTTTAGAATTTGCACCACCCTGGGATTGTGAACCTGGAATGTATGTTTGAAACCCCAGAGCGAGTTTTTGTTGTGATGGAAAAGCTTCATGGGGATATGCTAGAGATGATTCTTTCCAGTGAGAAAAGTCGACTTCCAGAACGAATAACTAAGTTCATGGTCACTCAGGTTGGCATTCAATCCTTCTACTGTGAGAGGAAAGACTCTTTCATAACTATGTGAGAATGGAGTTTGGAGAAGGGGTTTTCTGTATTTGTTGTTAGAGCTGCACACCTAATGAAAGTTGACTAAACATGGAAAGAATTTTTGCATGTTAATTAGATGAATTTTTTTGGTCTTCTTTCCCAAGACATAACATTGTGATGTATGACAAAACATTTAGAAAGATGGGGGGAGCAATTTAAACTCATCAGTTTCGAGTCCTTATAGGCTGGAAAAAATAGTACTTACACAGTAAGTAGTTATGGGTTAATTCTTTAAGACTATATTGATACGAATTACTGTATTGGTTAGTGTGTGTGGCTTTTGACACTCCTGGTCCTCTTCAATAGTTCTGAAAATGTTCTTTCCTTTTCATAGATACTTGTTGCTTTGAGGAATTTGCACTTCAAGAATATCGTGCACTGTGATTTAAAACCAGAAAATGTACTACTAGCATCGGCAGAGCCATTCCCGCAAGTGAGTGAAGATTAAAATATACTTTTCATCACTTTTCACTGCTGTTTTTTTAAAGAGATAGAGGCATTGCAGCTTAAAAAGTGACCTCTTATGGCATTGTTCAACTGACTCAGTCTAGAATTACCTGAACCACGTGTATTATAGTTGTCTTTTTTTTTTTTTCATTCTAACTCTTAGCCTGGCTTTATGCTCAATGGTCTATTTCAGTTTCTTTCCCCCCAGAGGTGGATCATGTCTCACAACAATGCTGTTACCAGTGTTCTTTCTTCTAAGGAGCCTGAGAAGTACAACTACTGACAGCACTTAGCAAAAGGCTCCGTGGGCTGCCTCTGTTCTTATGCTTGTGAAGAGTGCATGGAAGTTGGTGTTGGGGATTAGTGAGACTATTCCAGTGGAACAGGCACAGCTTTGAGACCAGTCTTTGTTTCTGTTCCAGTGCTATTTGACCCTGGATAATAATTTCTTTTCTGTTATGCATCTCCTCTTCCTCACTCTTGTCTATGTTGCTTATGAGCTGTTGTGAAAAGGGCCTGGCTCATTTGTCACTGGTCTCGCTCAGGGATCTTCATCATCAGTCTGTGTGATGTCACATTGTAATATAATCTAAACAGCTAGTTCTGTAAGAGAAATGCTGTTTAGTGATATTAGTATTCAGGGACTGTCAACACTTAGCCCAGTCAACTATTACCTTAGATACCTTGGATAGTATGGATTTTGTGGAGGATATACGGAAATTAGAAGCTGCTAGGCAACATCAGGGAACTGCTTCCAGTCCTGTGTCATTAACACAAAGTGGAGTGGATTTTTTGGAGAGTCACTTGTATTGTTCTTTCTTACATCCCGAGGAAGACTGAAGTTGGGGTTAGCGCTGGACTTTTACAGATAAGAGGATCCAGATCAAGTGCCTCCCGTGCTCGTGTTAAGGAACCATCTCAGAACCACGAAAGTTGGAGCATCAGTGCAGGCACTAGCCGTTAATGCTTTTTTACCTGGGCAATTATTGGACTGTGCTGTCCAGAGCTGCCTTGGTCTGAGTTCCAGCTAAAACTCATCATTTGATTTTAGTGCAGCTGAAGCCTCCAGCCTCAGGAATACGATTAGGAGGAATGTGATCTGGCTGGGATTCATGTGCTTTTAAAATTTTGGTTCTCTGCCTTGTGCGGGTGAGGATTTGCCTTGAAAAAGGAGCTAAGTTTGAAATCAAGTTTTTTTGACCTTATTTGCACACTTGTGGCTGCGTACTGCACAGACTGCCTCAGACCTGAGTATGTGCAAGGCCAGTTCAGGTCTTGGTCTGAAGCTTGGCTGATCTGCAGTCTGCAAACCCAGCAACTTAAAACCTTAACCGCCTGGTTTATGTAATGTTTCGTCCCTGGTTTAGTGCATGCAATGTTTAAATGATGGCAGAAAGAATGTCAAGTACCACTCTGGTCTTGGGCAGGAGCATGCTTTGGAGATCGAGCAGAGATTTCTGTTTAAAATATATTTCTTTTGCAGGTGAAGCTGTGTGATTTTGGCTTTGCACGTATCATTGGGGAAAAATCTTTCAGGCGCTCCGTGGTGGGGACACCTGCTTATCTTGCCCCTGAAGTGCTCAGGAGTAAAGGTTACAACCGCTCTCTAGACATGTGGTCAGTAGGAGTTATTGTCTATGTGAGCCTTAGTGGTACATTCCCATTTAATGAAGACGAGGATATAAATGATCAGATTCAAAATGCAGCATTTATGTACCCACCAAACCCTTGGAAGGAAATTTCTAGCGAAGGTAAAGAAATTAATTTTCTCTGTTAGAATGTCTTTATGGTAGATAACACGTGCAAGTGCTTAAACCTCAAGGTTCATTCAGACAGGAGTGTGAGAATTGTTGATAATTTGAGTTTAGTTGACTATGCCAGAATGGATAACTATGAGCTGGCATGTATTTGTGAAAGATAAATTGCCAAATACAGTGTTTTAGATAATTTTCAGGGCAGGATTCAATAGATGTAGCAAGAAAAATCAATTGCATGCATGAGTAGTGGGATGAATAACCCGAAACTTTGCAAAATTCTCAGTAAAAAATTCAATAATGTGTGAATATTTGCTGAACGCTGATCTCAAAACACAAGTTATCTAAACTATAATTACAGAAATGGTTCAAAGTTGAATCTGGAATTTTAGTTTTGTACACTGGCAAGTGAAACAAAACCTGGATGTAAACGTCAGATCTCAACAATCTAGAAGTTTACCAGGTTGGTTTCTAGAGCTCTTCAATGCCAGCTTTGTTGTTAGCGATGTGTTTATGAGCAACACAGAGGTAGATGTGGAAGGACGTATATGAAAATATACAATAGTGGAAGTACCTACACTGTTTTGGAACACAGGATTATGCTCCAGTTATTTAGGCATCTCTGAAAATCACTAAAATCAATGGGGAAAAGGTTAACGAGTAATATAGTGAAGCTTTTAGTGTTTCCATCATAGGGGGAGGGATGCTTACTCCGTATTTATTTTATAGCCTCATTGAACATAAGCAAAGCTAAATATAAAATTCAAGAGCTTGATTAAGTTTATAAGAGTTCAGTAGGATACACATACACACGTAAAAAAAATTCACTTTCACTGCAGCATGTGAATGATGATAGAGGTAATTAGTATTTAAACAATTTTTGTTCTGTTCTTCTTTGTCAGCCATTGATTTAATAAACAATTTGCTTCAAGTGAAGATGAGAAAACGTTTCAGTGTTGACAAATCCCTTAGTCACCCGTGGTTACAGGTAAACCCATCTGCCCTTTTCAGTATGTTTATAATGGGTGAATAATGATTTCTTTAATTTTTTTTTTAATTAAATCCTTCAGAGACTTATCAAAACTTCTACTACCAAAATCTCTTAACAAGCATTCATGGAGGCTTGAGTATTTCTTGTTTTAGCTTTACATTTTACGTGCTCCAGGGTTCTGCCCACCTGTCAATGGCTCCTTTCCTCAAGGCACATTGTCTTACTGTTTCCCCTGCCCTTTGGCACCTCTCCTAAATGCGGGCAGTGGTGAGTGCACGGAGCCCCACTGAAACCAGTACAGAGACAAACAGTTCAGCGCTGAAGTGGACACAGGAGCTGGCGTCTGCTGTAACTTGTAGTCATTTCAGAGCGGAATTGCTTGGAATGGAATTGATCTGCAACTTTGACATGGATTCCTTTTACAACGGTTTCACAGTACTGTGCGCACATATGTGTGCACATAAATAACTTAAAAGACGTTAAGGGGAAAATCCATTAATTTTGAGTACAAACAGTGTTGGAACTAGTAAAATGTCATGTATGTGTACATATACAATTTTATAGGAAAGCTAACAGCTGTCTTGTTACAAAAAGTTTTCATGATTTACAGTATTACAACCTTAGGTACTAGCCTATTTAATTTTGAACCATTCTTTGTGGGCAGTGAGTTATTTGTGGGTTTTGTTTTTTTGTTTTTTAACAGATCTTACTAATTGTCTTGAGGCTATTTATAATAAAAGTAGGGACAAACTGCAGAATTTATCTGTGGGAAGGTAGTGCGGCTGTTTCTTAAACTGCTTCCTTAAATCTCTTTTACTCCTTAGGATTATCAGACTTGGCTTGACCTCAGAGAATTTGAAACACGCATTGGAGAGCGTTACATTACTCACGAGAGTGATGATGCACGCTGGAAAGAACATGCTTATGAACACAACCTTGAGTACCCCCAGCATTTTATTATGGCTCCTAATCCAGATGACATGGAAGAAGACCCTTGATTTATTCATTGTGTGTAATTGCAGCAAAGAAGGATACTCCAGACAGAAACTGAAGATAAGTTTTGGAATAGCTGTTGCTCTTTCTGAATGCTGTACACAGAGTTGGGCGTACAAAGCCCCAGAGGATCCTGCATTGACATGGGAATAGACTGTCACCTGACAAGCTTTTCTCCATCTCTGACTTAAACGACGAGTTGTTACTGGACAGTGGGATAAGCCCCGTTGGGTAACATTTTACCCACCGGTGTGGCTGCAAAGCCGTTACTGAGGTGTAATGTGTACAGATTGAATGGTTTGTGTGATTATTATTTTTTTTTAAGGTTTGATGTTTTGTTTTGTTTTTCATAGCCTACACAGTAAGAATTTTGTAATGGTTTTCTAATCCCTATTTACTAGGCCATAGAGGACTGTTTTCTGTTACTTAGATACATCTCCCACTTCCTAAACTGTGCATGGTGAAGAGACTGTTGAAAGAAGTCAGTGCAGAATACCTTGGCTAATTGCAAAACATGGTGGTATAGGTCAAATACTGCTTCATAGATGAAGGAATAATTTGCTGCTGTTAAGACGGTTAAATATGTGTGTCTTTACCCTAACTGAACCTTTTCCAGATACCCCCAAAAAAGAAAACCCCAGAACTTCTTACATTCCTTTGGAGATGCTGGCTGATGATCTGAAGAGATGACAGTCACAGCTATGCTAGTCCTTCATTCTGTCTGTTTAAAACAGAGCAATAAACCACAACAGTATGTTGCTGTGCAAGGCTGGCACACGCCATCGATACACACCAAAGGCATTCTGCCTTAAAACCACACAAGTAACGCACCGAGAGCACACAAGACTTGATGTAGCGTATCCGTTCACTCTGGAGAAACAGCTTCTAGCAGAAGGATGTGGAAGAACAGGGAAAACTACATGCAGCTTTCTTTGGTATTTTGAGTAATTAGATTTTTAAATTTTTCTAATATTTTTCTAATTTGTTTTAAGGTTCCCTGGACTTACATCAGGAGTACTTTGTAGCTTGCTAGCTGGTATCTTAACTCTGCTCAAAAACTAGGAGTAACAGTGGACATCAAGTCACCTGGTGCTTCTGCCAGGGCAGCTGGATTGTAGGAGAAAGGGCTTTGCCTTCTGACCTTAACCTGCAGCCCCTCCCGTCCTCTTCACTGTGCTGAGCCTTGTTGAGCTGAATGAAGAGCCCAAAACACAACTCCCAGTTCATTTTTTTTATGTGGGTACCTCAGCTGATGGATTCCCAACCGCTGACTGGGCCTGGGCAAGGAAGCAGCAGTGTTCTTTGGAAAGGATTCCCTCAGAGGACAGTGGAACAGTTAAAGTTCATGGCATTTCAAAGAAGTTTGAGGCCATGAATGCTAAATGCAAATGGAAGAGAGGAGGTTTTGTTGTGTTTTAAAAAATGGAAAAGGTGAAATCTTTCCTTTTGCAGGGGATAACAGTATCGTGCTGCTGGAAGGTGCAGAAAGGCTGTATGTATCCCTGGTGGGCCAAGCTGCTCAACGGGAGCTTGGGTTGAAATACTTTTTACTTAAAATACTGATACAGGCTTGCACTGCAAAGTCAGTGAGAGACTTTGGGGTATCTCCTCTCTCTCTCCTACAAAGATTTTTTGTGTGTGTTTGTAGATAATATTTTTTTCTACCGTTGTTATTCAGGTAAGGAAACAGGTGAGCAGACTTTTCTAAGTTGTTAGATACACATAACATTCTACAAGGTTATTTCAGGGCTGGCAGCTGCTTGCAGTGACAGTGACCTGACAGTGAAGTCAGGGGCAGTTGCAGAAGCGTGTACCCACAGGTAGGTTTGGGTCTTTAGCCCACCTTTTCTTTTCCTATTGCCCTTGATCTAACGGCCACTGCATTTTGTACGTGTCTAAATTGGTAAAGGCTGAACTCGGACTTCTCCGTTAGGATATACCAGACTCTACAACATGCTGGTGCAGGCTATGTGGCGTTTTCCTACAGCAAGCAGTGGGCAGAGTGTTTCCAGCCTTCCAACCACCCCTTGTCCTCTCTTCTAGCACAGGTTTTCCTCAGGTTTGTGCAGGGGACTTGCCTGACAGCAGTCCCTGCCACTCCTACGCCAGGGGTCACCCTCCCCCTTCTCTGCTGTCAAGGCAGCGCAAAGCAATTCAGAAGGGACAGAATTTGTCCCTTAGCCTTGCCCCCCTGTGAGGGTGGCGTGTCAGGACTGATTCTTCAGAGAGGTGTTATTTTTCATCTGTAGAACCAGAACAGTCACCTGTGACTGTGGTAGTCTGCTATTTGTCCAGGCTTTTCTTCTACTGCTCAAGTGACCAAATTTCAGTGAAGCCATTGCTATTTTCCATCTGAACTGCAATAATGTAGATACAGTCTGGTTTGAAACTTCAGATTTTATACTTGAGCTGTCACTTCAGGTTTTCCTCTGGGTTTTTTTGTTTGTTTGTGTTGTTTTAAGGGAGGAAACAAAGCCAGCTCAGTCACTTGAAAAAGCACAACAGGAATAGAGAGAGAGGACAACAATGAAGAAGACCTGGCTGATGTCTCTCCCCATGAAGTCTGCTCTGCCCCAAAATATTTTAGGAGCTATTTATTCTTCAAGTTGTTAGCCTTTGGAGATTGCCTGACCATATATGCAGACTTATGGGGCCTGACAGTAGAAGCCACAAGCAGCTAATAGTCGAGGAACCAAAAAAAGTCAGACATAGATTAGGAGTGAATTTTCTTCACAGTAGTAAAAATAGCTGAGTTTTTAATTCCCTTTTTTCTACCTTTACTGCAAACTTTGACAGCAGTAGGTTACAGTGTTTAATATCCTTACCCCTAGATGAATTAAGTTGCATTCATTCAAGAAATAGTGCTATGATGATACTAGAAAAAAGCTCATGTAAAATTTATAGCCTCAAAAGGACACTGTCAAGTACTTTTATATTTTTATACATCCCCTTGTTTGTAAATATCCTCTGATAAGCCTGAAAATAAAATTTATTTCCCTATCAGACTTGTTCTTCTTATATGATCTCTCCTATCAACTGTTCTTAGAAATGGTTCTTTATACTTCCTAATCTGTGGGAATTATGTAGGCAGTTCCAATGCACCTAAGTAACTCTTTTTGGACTGTTCCTGTCACCATTCTTTTTATACGAGTATCTTAAAAAGTGTCAAGGTATCTTATGTTATAAGCAAGTACCAAAGTTCTGTACATCTGAAGTCTCCCTAGCACATCTATTTGTTACTCACAAGTTTTAACTTGATTCCACTAGTAAATACTTCACTCGGCTCTAGTGTGAGACCCCTGAAACACTGTTAATTCTCTGCTCTGCCTAGGCTGGTTTCTGTAGGTGCAGTCTTCAATTTCTACACCTATGCCGATTAGTACAAAAACATTTAGTATGTGAAACCATTAAAAGGAATAAGAGTCCTGCATTTTTTTTTTTCTTTAATAAGTTGCTATTGAAAGCTACCATCAGACATTTTGCTATAGTATTTGGAATTACTTCAGTAAGAGTTCACCAAATCCAGCAACAGGTGGTAGGGGGGACTTTGATTCTGGCTTATGTTTTGTGTCAGGACGAACGAGTCTGTGGTGAGGCAGCAGGGCAAAAAAGTTAAAGCAGTCCCCCATCTTCTTGGGATTCATCAGCATATCGTAGCTGTGAAGTAACTGTTCTTGAGTGGCTGTGTCACTCGAATTCTGCAACAGCACCTGAAAAAAAGTGCAGGTTAAAGCAGGAAGAGCTATAAGTTCCCTCATACGTGCAATCTCTCATTGCAGTCTTTGCACTTACGCCAATGTAACATGGCCGGCCTGCTCAGCAGACCTGGTGAGATCCCCCATGGAGCTCATACACTGATCTATGTAACCAAGTTTTGCATTAAAGACTCCTCAATATATAATACGATCAGTTTTCTCTGAGGGACCCGAGTAACTTATGTCTAGGAGAAGCAACTCTTTGATCTCACATCTTCATGTTTTGAACAACTTACTTTTAAAATCATTTTTATCAAAGCTCTCTTGCTGCTTAAGAGTATTAGGAGAATTTAGGTACCTGCAATCGGAGATCAATGCCCATGTTTTTTAAAAACTCCCGCTGTTTTATGGGGCCTAACGTGGCTGTTCTTCCCTGTGTCATCTTCCGAAGATAGCTGAAGTCAACGTCTGCTGTCAGGTCTGCTGTACCTGGAGCTGTCAGCACATCGTGAAGTTTGTGATTCCGGAAACCCTGAAAAAGGAAATTGGAAGATCATACTCAGCTGTATTCGTAGCTGTACCACAGCTGGACCTAGCAAAGACTAAGCTGTGAGTGAGGGGTGAGAATAGCAAATTATAATTTGAAAATTTGAGATAAATGCAGGAAGGGCTCAGATTATCCTTTCTGACAGGAACCCTTACGGGTACTATTAAATAAGAATTCAATTACTCAGTTTTATGACTGCAGCATAATGCAGTTTTTGCTATTATGTCTACCCAAGACCTTTCTCTTACAAGAACCTCAAGATCCAATTAACAATTAAAAGGTAATGGAGTATTTTAGCTTATTATTTCCGGGTAAATGACTTACCCGGAAAGTGTCAGTTTTGGTTCCATCATGCCCATAATCAGCAACCAGTGCAGCTCCACCATCCTTTTCTATGCGACAAGCAAGCCTCTGAATGATGACACCAGCCTCAGGACACACTTCCACATGATCTCTTGTTTCTTCAGGCTAGTGCGGAGTTCAAAGATCAAAACACTTGTATTAGCAAACAAGTACGGCAAGAGTTCTTCACACCAGTGTCTTGGGCTGGTCATCACTTCATTGGGGCACAGAGGTCCAGGGGTGTATTCTGGGCTGCCTAGAGCTTGAGCTAGTTTTTGCTAACTAGCATTTTCAATTACTGTTTTCTCAGTCATCTATGATCCATAGTCAACTGAAATATTTTTCCTAACAAGTAACAATACCTGCATCAGGTGAAACCACTTTACTGTGGTACTGAAAGTATGAAAACAGCTTCTCAGCTGCGAACACCCTTCAAAAAAGCCTTTCTGTGTGAAACACTGTAGTTGGTTTTAATCTCAACTACTTCATTTTGCAACTTCAAGAATCTAGTGAACTTCAGAAGAGAAAAAAAAAAAAGTCTTAGGCACTTTCCACTACAGGTGAGCGCAGCACTGGCGTGCCCAGCTGCTCTGAGTCCATGCACGGCAGGCTGAGAGCCTGACTTCGGCAGGGCCACGGTTGAATGGTGACGTGACACATGCAGAACTCTCCTTGTTACCTGCTGCCTCAGTTTGCTGCCTGGAGCGTTCTGGTCTGTTTCAGCTCCGATTTTGCCAAGTTTGATGTACGTGTTTTTGTGCTATGTATTTTCAGAGCACACAGAGTTGAATGCTTGTGGAAGTTTTGCAGAATGGAAATGGTTACATGTATTTACTCATTTATAGACTGAGAGCCCCCCTCTTGCTGTCAGAGTAAGTGAGAAGCAGCAGTAAATGTACTGGGAAGAGCTGGTAAAGATGTAAGTACAAACTCTGGTAGGCGTCACCTTACCTGAATAAAGTTTTCTGTCGCAGGGGTACTGGATGGTGACAGGACAAACCGCAGCTGGTCAGGAACTTCAGGATCTATATCAACCAACACTTCACGCCAGCCTTTCTCTGTTCTCTGTTTAATCAACCCAAAATACTAACTTACACTCTTTAACCAGTGCAACAGTATCTTGTTTATTTGATTGAACTAACCTGTCAAGCATTTTCACAAATGTTGTAAGAACATAATGTGCTGTTAACAACAATTCCAGTCACTACCTTGGAAAAAGCTTGTGGTAGAGGCTCATCTGCAGAGCCAACAAATACAGGTTTAACTATACTTAGAAGAAATTAATGACACTTTAGAAAAATGCTGCCTCCATTTGTGAGTGCAACGTTTAACTTACCAAAATAATATACTCTACTAGTGATTTTCCTAAACCAATTATCAAACTGAAGTTGAAAGTTTCTTATGAATCTCAACTAGCTTCTCTTTTGCTATTCTCGTTACCAGGCAAGGGAAAGCCCTTTGTTAGTAGTGGTACATAATGTGGAAACTAAAAACTTCATTCATGCAGCGTTAAGAAATCTTTAGCTTTCTACAAGTTTTTCCATTCAAGAACAATTACTAATTTTCCAGTTACCCCTGAATTGTCTTATTAAATATTCTATCACCAGAGGCAATGCATGTGTCTAGTTTGGCACCCTGATTCTATTCTTCCTCAGAGAGAAAAGGCATTTAAGCAGATGGTCACAATTATAATAATCTTCTTGCTATACCTGAAACTTATGTATTGGCAGGGCATCAAAAAACTCTTGTGCTAGGTAAAAGCTGTAACCTGTGGGAATGTAAAAAGAGAATGCATTAAATTATTTATGCTTCCATAGCAGCCTCCAGTTGAAAATTAAAGGATTTTTATGATTTTGAATTAATTAAGCTAGTTAACATGGTTGTAATTATCACTGCCTTCCAGCTTGGATGCATCCCAGATGGCATTTCTACAGCTAACTCTAGTTTCCAGTCCACGAATTTTAGATCGGTATCTCATGAAAGGAGATTCAGGCAAAGCCAGTAAATGGTTTCCCATGAAAAGAAATAGCCATAAGATAAGAAACTGGGTAGCTATCCCAAAAGGAAGGTGGTCAGAATAGACAGCAGTTAGGACAATGAGCCAAGATCCTGCCTCAGACTCATACGAGAAGAGAGAACGCGTATGGATACTAACTAGTTTTCTGTTCATTACGAAGGCTAGCAGAGATGTCCTCTGTTATCAGAAGGTCTAAGTGGAGGAAGGACACCATCCCTGTAACAAGACGTTCAAGCACCTTACCTGGTGGCACATCTTGAATGTCTCTGTACCAGAAAATGGGAATTCCAGTCTTGCTAACACCTTTCATGTAAGCAGACTTGTCCTCAGGGTTTGACTGCACCTTTCCTCCTGTCAGCATCAGCGCTTGGGTCTCGCTGAGTTTGGGACTCACTTCTACCAGATGAACAGACACATCACATTTACTCAGTAAAGAGGAAAGCTGGTTGAAGACCTGTAAGGGCAGATGAATTCTATTAGGCACAGTTACATGCTGTATACATTAAAGGTTTAAGGATTAAAGCTCATAAATCTCATTATTTATATTCAAGATAAAAGATATAATTGGCTTTCATTTATCAAAATAGCCTCAGTGAAGGAGACTGCATTTTGCTCCTCCAGAAGGAAAAGGGAATTCCTTCATCAATTTTAATAAAAGCTGCTAATCTAGAACAGTAATAGCCTCTGAGTGAGTAGCTCCTCTAATACTTGCAGAGGGTTTAGCATTAGGAGAAAAAGTGGGTCAGTTTTCCCAGATACCACAAAAAAATATCCTGGAGTTCACTGTGGATATCAGAGTTCTTTTTCATTACCATATGGAAATAGAATAAAAGTTCTTAAGATGTACTAAATCCCATTAGTGATTTGGTTTTGAATCAGTGGTATTTTAATTAGTAGTCATGTGAGCAACTCAGAAGAAATAAGTCCCTGAAATGCCCAAGGGAGCAGACACAACTTCAATCCTGGGTTACTGTCCTCCCTTCTTCCTCCTAATGCTTGCACTGAGGCTTCCCTCCATAGCAGCACCCTCCTAAAGGGATTTCAGCTTGGATAATGCTTTCCTATACAGAAATAATTTGTAATGGAATGTTCTTGCCCTCCCCTTCTATTAAGCAGTGTTTTTAAAGATTTCATGTGTGTCTGCACAGTGTGCACACACTAGTGCGTGTTCTGCTTTCAACCAAGAGACCTGGTCTCAGAAACATGTATATATTTTAGTTAGAGTCTAAACTGCAAATCTGACTGAAATTAATGGGTTATGAAGGAAGGTTAAACTCCTATATCAAAACATCATTCCTTCAGGTTTCAGAGGAGGCACGGAATAAAGCCAGAAAGAATTATTGGTTTTCACCTACCCGTAATATATCATCAGTAAGAGTGCCCCTCCCTGGGCCCAGCTCCACCAGCTGGAATGCTTTAGGTCTTCCCATGGCTATCCATTCACTAACATACCAGATGCCAATTAACTGACAGGGAGAAACAACACAAGGAAAGAATTACAGTGAAACCTGAGAACCTGAAGAAAGTGATATCAGCTGTTTGTGAGATAATAACTAAGACACCATGCAGTATTCCCTCTCTGTATTTTAAATTTATGACAAATCATTACAATACATAACTTTGTCCTCTTTAATTATTAAAATTGCAATTGTTTGCTGTTAGCCCAGCAGAAGCAGCTCCATCAGCAAATGTGTGGGGACTCTTCTGGCTGGAGCAGGCACTTTGACGTAAGGCTCAAATGCAGGTCGCTGCCCAGCTGCCTCTGAACAACTGTTCCTCGTGACAACACATTTACCAAAGTGTCATCGGGAACAGCGTTGAGCCAGTCTTCACTACCAGAAATGACACACAAACCAGACAGAACCAGACCAAAACCTGAGAATTATTCTTGAACAGAAGTTTCACACTGGCAAACGACTACAACTCCGTTTATAAGAAAGTTCTCTACGAAAACAGGCATTACTAAGCAGAGACGGTTGTCCCAAATTACAGCACAAGAAAGGTCTCCTTAACTGAAGGCCGGAAAGAAGACACTGAAGCCAGCAGGAACTACACGTTACCTCTCCGAACACCTGACTTATTTCAGGTGAGGTGATGAAATCCCCGCTCTCGCCGATGCCGCCGCCGCGCGTATAGTAACCCTGCGGGGAGCCGGGGAGAGGCGGCGGGGGCCTGGTGAGCGGCACGGCGGGGCCGCTTTCCGGCCGGCTGCGGCACTACGGGCCCCGGG
>VZZY01016733.1:358246-376540 GCA_013400335.1 Eurystomus gularis
ACGGCCGCGCGCTGCCGCCCCCGCAGCAAGACTACGTGATGTTGTGCGCCGTGGACGAGGCGGAGGAGATGGTGGACGGCGGCAAGAAGGACGCGATCGACGACCTGAAGGAAGGGGAGCTGGAGGCGTTCGTCAGCTCCCTGGGGCTCGGCAAGTATGCGGAAAGCTGCCTGGTGGTGGAGGGGGACGACGGCTGCAGCGAGGAGAAAGAGAAACCCCCAGAGAAAGAGAAAAGTAAGAAAGAAATTAATCCTCCTGCGTTAGACGGGAAGAAGGGGAAAAAAGTCACGGAGAAAGCAAGCGGCGTGAAAGACGGCAAGAAGAAGCAGGCTGGCGGTGACCTGAACCAGCACCTTTCGGCAAAGAAAGAGAAGCTGGAAGAAGATTTTGAATTTCATGCTAGGCAAGTGATACTGATAAAACCCGGGAGCAAGTGGTATGAGCTAGAGTACACCAACGAATTCTCTTCAGAGCCACAAAATCAGACGCTTCTGTCCAAGTACAAGGTCTTGGCACAACAGCTGTACCAACATGAGATAGACCTGTATAAGAATAAGACAGATTATCAGAAGGGGGCCTCTTCGGCGTGGATGAAAACTGTTGTGTCGTCAGGTACCTTGGCTGACAGGATGGCAGCCATGACCCTTCTCATTCAGGACAGTGCTGTCCACAGTCTCCAGTTTGTTGAGAACTTGGTAAACCTCATAAAGAAAAAGGGCAGTAGGAATCAGAGCCTTATGGCTTTGGATACTTTCAAGGAGCTTCTCATTTCAGATCTCTTGCCAGACAACCGAAAACTCTGGTCTTTTTCACAGCGACCATTTAACAGCATAGAGAAGATGTCGAGTGGCAACAGGGATTCAAGAGACAGACGTCTGATACTGTGGTACTTTGAGCACCACCTGAAACTGCAGGTGACAGAGTTTGTGCAAGCGTTAGAAACACTGAGTCATGATTCTCTGACAGCAACGAAATCCCGAGCGCTGGCGGTTGCCCACGAGCTTCTCTGTAACAAGCCTGAGCAGGAGAAAGTTCTGCTTGTTCAGCTCGTGAATAAACTGGGAGACCCTCAGAACAAAATTGCCACCAAAGCCTCTTATCTTTTAGAGACGTTGCTTCACAAGCATCCAAATATGAAGGGAGTAGTGTGCAGTGAGGTGGAGAGGCTTCTGTACCGGTCAAACATTAATGTGAAAACTCAATATTATGCCATTTGCTTTCTAAATCAGATAGTCCTCAGCCATGAAGAAAGTGCCTTGGCCAACAAGCTGATAACTTTGTACTTCTGCTTCTTTCGGAACTGCATTAAGAAAAAGGACGTTGAATCTAAAATGCTCAGTGCTCTTCTCTGCGGGGTAAACAGGGCTTACCCTTACGCTGAGACTGGTGATGAGAAAGTGAAAGAACAAATGGACACATTGTTTAAAGTTCTGCATCTTGTGAACTTCGGTACCAGTGTCCAGGCCCTGATGTTACTGTTTCAAGTGATGGACTCTCAGCAGACAGTATCAGATAGGTACTACACAGCGCTATACAAGTAAGTGATGGGTTTGCCTTTTTTATAGAAATTTCATTTTATGAGGTAGTCGCCACTAATGTACAGTTGTCGATAAGTTCTTGGGAGTTTTATGTCTCTTTGGCTGAAAATTTCTGATGTTTTGTTTAAACTAGAAGAAAATGCATGTAGTTAGCATAGAGGTAAAACAAATGGTAGTGATAGGTCCTGAGAAGAAAACGTACATTTCATCCTTTGCTTTGTTCTCTGGTGGCGAATTTTAATTCCAGGTACTATTTGAAACTGATAGACAACTACTTCTTCTGAAATCACTTTTATAGATACTGTGGTTTAGTCACATAGTAGCCTGAATTTTTATTTTTTTTTCATATAGGGGGCAGGGAAATATTATGTTAGCAAATTCTCTAGATTATTTAATTTGTATAGTTGAAAAGTCTTATATTATAAAAGTATCTCTTTTTTTTAGTCCCAGCTGATTTTCTAGACTCTATGGGATCCTTACAGGCTTCTGCTTTGTTGACCAAGGAGACATTGCTAAATTTTAAAAAGGGACCTTGAGTTCCCTCAGAATGTGCAATGTGTTTAGGGGCCTTCCTGTACCTGGAAGTCTGGAAAAAAGTGGAGTAGAACATGAACCTGCTAACATGGATGTCTGATCTGATTATGAAGCATGCTAGTTGCTAATCATTTGCTTGCTATCTTTTTTTTGAACATCTGAGTAAATCAGATTAGTTTCTTACTTGGAATATCTTAAATTTTGAAACTGCTTTTGCTTGAACTCAGTTTTGTTATGTTTGCTTACAGTTTTTTTATGTTTACTGGTACAGAGTTTGTTTTTTATCTTAACTGTCATCTATCTAAAGATATTAGACAGCTGTTCACAGGTCAGGGTTGATCGCAATCATTTTGAATACTGGGGAACAAGCTATCACTGGTCTTTTAGATAACACTCTGAAAAACGTAGATGATTGTGGTTAGTAGCAATTATTCTCTGATGTCTACTGTGGCAATCAACAATTATTTTCTCCTGTGTATTCTACAGGAAGCTTCTAGACCCTGCTTTAGCAACCTGCTCAAAGCCATCCATGTTTCTTAATCTTGTCTATAAATCTCTGAAGGCAGATGTAGTGTTACGGCGTGTGAAGGCCTTCGTGAAGAGGTTACTTCAAGTCACTTGTGGGCAAATGCCACCCTTCATTTGTGGAACGCTATACCTTCTGTCTGAGCTTCTGAAAGTAAAACCAGAGTTACGGGTCCAGTTACAGGATCATGTGGTATAAGATTATCTCATTATGATCTCATTGTTTTCTCAATAAAAGCTAGTTTCATAAGCACCTTTCCCTGACCTGTTTATTAGTAACCTGCAGGTTTGCTAATGAGTTATGTTACGGGAGAGAGCACTTGAACTTAACTGCATTAAAAATCTGCATAGATTAAGGTGTTTTGAGCATTCTTGGGGGTCCTATGCACTTCATTCACGGAGAGAGGATTATTTTCCTAAATGCTGTAAAAGTAAGCAGGTGAACGTTCTTCACCCAAAAGCTTTATCAAAACATGGCCTATTTGTTTCTTCTGTCTGCTGTCACTGAAGAACAGTGAGGCAGGACTGGATTTTTTTCTTTCCTTTCTTCAGGCAAGGAGGGACCATTATACTTGTGTGATATAAGCTGTAAAGTTCAATTTTAAATTCTGTGTCAAGGCCAAAAAATCTGTATTGCTTAAACCTTGGCTGTCATTTGTTTATGTTTTTGTAAGTAGCTTCTTAACAACTTTAAGAATTAAAGTTCATTATTCTAATAAAGTGCCTTATTCTAATAAATCAGAATAAAACTGAAAAGGGAAAGCTGTTTGCTAACATTTTTTATTGTTTAGGAGTCAGATGATGAAGAGTGTTTTAAGGATCAAGAAGACGCTGAGGAAAAAATTGTGGATGCAGACAAAGAAGTAGAAGGTGAAGAGAGGAGTGCAACAGAAAATTCTGCTAAAACAAATGATTCAAATTCAACAGCCTCATGGGTGCATCACCTGAATATGGGAGGTAAATTAACAAGAAATATAATTAATTTAACTTTTAACATTCCTTAACAGTGAAGTGTTGGCCAAGACTTATTGTAAAATTGATTAAAACATTATTTTAGTTTTTCAAATAGCAGTTTGATTCAAAGCAATCAGTCAGAATAAGTTTTCTTTATCTGTTAACACAGCAGCATTGAAAAGACTGTATGAATCTGCTACTGTATTTTACTTTATGCAGTTTACTGTATTTGTGCCTAAGCGATAGACAGGCTCGGGACTTTGCTTCCCAGTTCAAACACCTTCAGAGCAATGTAGCCAAGGTTAGGATGTGTAATTGCTTATTCGCTTGAGAAGCTTACTAGAACAACTAATCGACCTTTCAACTTGCTTCTAGTTTCACTCTTCCCTGAGGACCTTATGGAGCAGAGCAGGGGGTTTCAGGAGCTTCCTTGGAAGCGTGCAGGAGCTCACCTGTGCACCTGGTCAAAAACTGGGGAAAGGCAGCTGAATATAACCCTTCCTTGCTGAAGTATATAACCCTTATAACCCACTCAATTAATCTATGGCCTGTCCGGCTAAGAATGATGGGCAGCATTACCATCATGGTGAAATGAAAATAATACTCTCAGAAAGTTACCTGATGAAATTTAAGTAGTTTCCATCTCCTCCACCCCACAGGCAGGAAGAGCGGAGCTTCATATGATCCTCTGCATCGAAGTCCTTTATACTGTGGTGCTGAAAGTACAAGCCTTTGGGAGCTGAAGAAGGCAAGGCTTTCTTATGTTTCTGATCACTGTGTTTATTAGTGTGACCCTTGTATTGAGAGAAGAAAATTAGTTATTCTTGGAGTAACTACCAGGGAAACATAAAAGAAAGGTTAAACAACGTATTGTTCAGCTTTAAGCTTGTACATGTTACATACAATGCTGATATTGTGGAACAGAGAATAGGACTTTCTAAGTGGAGATTTGGACAATAATAATATTTTTTGACTTTGGGATCTTGGCTTTGCATCACTAAAGCTTTTTAGTGTTGAATTAAGTAAAATTGTGAGAATGTATTTAGTTAACGCAAACAGAAGATCAGAACTTGAATCTCTTCAGCCATTCGAGGGCAGAACACATCAGCCTTGCACTCCTACGTGTGTCTGCACATTATTTGGTGAGCTACAGAGTGGTCTTGTGACATAGAGGTGTTGTCAGGAGTCTGATAAGTCAACATGAGTAATGACTGAATTTATTTTTAAAATGGAAATAAATAAATGATTCATATTTTTCAGCTTTCTGAACATTTTCATCCATCTGTGGCCCTATTTGCAAAAACAATTCTAGAAGTAAGTGATTTTGTTACTTTGTAGCTTTGAAGTTTGATTTTTATGTTAGCTGCTTTTTAGCGTTTGGAAAAATGCATTATAAAGCATCCTTGCACTCTGCAGGTCACTAGCAGTTCTGCAACACTGTAACAGACACTCAAATGCAAAGCTTTTCATGGAATTACAGAGTTTTATCTAAAGCAGACTTCTCACAGAAGTAACTAACTTGGTAGAAATGTGGGTATTGCACGGTTTTTTTAGAGTTTTGGTCTATCTTTGTATTTAAAGTGTTTTTTTAATGTGGGGAACCCTCCTTTTGGAACAAATTCTTTTTAATACTGTTGTGATATCATACCAAAAATACTCAAACCTACACAAATATGTATTTAAGATATTTTCGTTTAAATATACGGTATCCAAATAGTGCTGAGTATTAACTACTGTTAGCAGAGTACATTGCAGAGCAGGTGATCACTGAAACAAAGTGAAGGAGGTAGTTTTTAATTAAAAAAATTTCGAAATTCCAAAAGTAACAATCTGTCCAGGAGTGCATTAACTGGTCAGGCTTATGTGATGAAGGATCCTCAAGTCTTTATCTTTTTAAAGTGTGGTTTAATGTTCTTGGACCGTTTGAGTCATCTGTGTTTCTTGGTGTCTTCCTAAAATGAAGACCTTAATGGTTTCTTTTTTTTCTTCTTTCAGGGAAATCACATTCAATACTCTGGTGACCCTTTGCAGGATTTCACATTAATGAGATTCTTGGATCGCTTTGTGTACAGAAATCCCAAACTCCATAAAGGCAAAGGTATGAAATTCTCTGTCCATGTTAGCATATCTCTTGATTATTGCTGGTGATGACCCAACTCTTTTTCTCTCAGATTGCCAAGTAACCTTTTGTGCTTGTTGAGTATTTGAGGTGCGTGTGGTGCAGCAGAGGAATGGGGTCAGTGGGTCAGTCTTCAGGGCTGCAAGAGAGATGTCTGCAACTTGGAACCAGCTGACAGTCACATGCGGCTGCCTCTCACATCTGCAGTGCAGAGATTGCTAACCTAGCTGGAGTAAGCAAAGTGATAGGGGAATGTAGGACTACAGAATGGTTGAGGTTGGAAGGGACTGCTGGAGATACCTGCTCAAGCAGGGCCACCTAGGGCAGGCTGCCCAGGCTGTCCAGATGGCTTTTGAGTGTCTCCATGAATGGAGGCTTCACTGCATCTCTGGGCAGCCTGTGCCAGTGCTCAGTCACCCTCACAGTGCAGAAGTGTTTCATGATGTTCATCCTGTGTTTAAGTTTGTGCCCAGCACTTTTTTTGCCCTGTCATTGGCACTATCAGCAACTTGGCTCTGTCTTCTTTACAACCTCATGTCAGGTATTTGTATGCATTGATGGGATCCCCTCTGAGCCTTCTCTAGCTTGGACAGTCCCACCTCTCCCAGCCTTTCCTCATAGAAGAGGTGCTGCAATCCCTCTAACCATCTTTATGGCCCTTTGCTGCACTCTCTCCAGTACCTCCATACCTATCTTGTGAGACTGGGGAGCCCAGACCTGGACAGAGCACTTCAAGGTGTGGCCTCATCAGTGCTGATTAGAAGAAGGGTCATCAAGGGTCATCTCTCTCCACCTATTGGCAATGCTTCCTCTCATGCAGCCCAGGATACTGTCAGCCATGTTTGATGCACAGGCACATCATTGGCTCGTGGTCAACTTGGTGTCCACCAGGATGCCCAAGGCCTTTTCTGCCAAGCGGCTTTCCAGCCAGGCAGCCTCCAGCACATACTGATGCATGCCCCCTCCCCAGGGGCAGGACCTTGCACTTCCCCTTGCTGAACTGCATGAGGTTCCTGTCAGCCCACTTCTCCAGCCTCTTGAGGTACTTATGGGTGGCAGCAAAACCCTCTGGTGTATCAGCCACTCTTCACAGTTTCGTATTGGGAGTAATGAAGTAATTTGTTTCTGATTTATGTTCTGCTGCAGAAAACACCAGCAGTGTGGTAATGCAGCCGAAAAAGAAGCAGTTTATGAAAGACATGCAGAATCTTGCAGGTAAGCCATCCTTTTCTCAGTTAAGATTATGATGGGTAAAAAATTCATGGCTGGTTGTTGTAGATACGTTATCTGCACTGTCCGTGCTGTTTCTGTTAGCCATGAAAGCAAGTCCTGTCCATTAGGAGGGCAGTGGTGGTGCCTGAAGTTCAGGATCAGGTTTAATCTTCTTGTAAGGGCACATGGAGTCTCCACAGCTGAAACTGTTGACTCTTTTTAAGAAAAAATTGCATAAAGTCAGTTAGGTCAACCATCAGCGTCTTGAGTAGGAAAACGCTTTATCTTCTACTGTAGCACTTGGCTTTACACACCAGAAGTTTTTAAGACCTTTCTTTTCTCTCTGTTCTACCCCTATACCTTCTCTTATGCTGTTAGCTTTTTCCTACATCCTCCCAAAAAGAAATACATCCCCTGGGGTAAAGAGTAGTTTGCAATCTTGTATAAAAAATTTAGAGCATTGTTACAAATGTGCTTGTAGCTGGCAGTGTTACCCCTTAGGGGGGGAAAAGGGCTAAAAGAAGCCTTATAACCTACTGCAGCTAGCGAAATTTCCAGTTAAAGAGCAATCTGCTAGGGTACTAACCTTGAAGGGATACGCATTTATAAAATAGTACCTAAATTTGCTGCTTGTAAGTATGCCATCCTTAGGTCTGGCATCCTGGTTTTAGAAATCATGTTTTTTAAGTTCTTAAAATATCTAAAATTATATAAAAGTCCTTAAAATGTGTGCTGATCTAGCAGTAGTTAATATTGTAGTATTATGTAGTTAATGTTTTTATCTGTTTCCAGTTATCATATAACCACTTTTATTCTGCTTGGGATTGAAAATTACTTAAAATCTCAGAAAATGGATTTATATAATGATTTAAAGCACATTAAGCTTTTTCATTAAATGAAACAGATTAGCCCGTACAATGCCACAGCTGCAGCTATTGTTAGGGTTAGTGTAAGGGATCTTTGGCACTGTTACTCTGCTATGAGGCTGCCCTTTGTTGCCACTGTTGCCAGCAGTTAAGGGTGGGATTTGATGGTAAGAAGCAGGAGCTAAAAATAAGGGTAAACCATCAGTAAAATGTGCTTCTTGAGGACAGAAGAGGCACCATCATCTGTGGTAGAACCTCTGTAACATTCCCAGGGGTGTGCTTTCCCCTACCTTTGGGTCTCTTGTGTTGCGGAGGTTTTAGTTACACAGATCAGCTGATGTACATTTACTGATGCATGATTTTATGGCTATCAAAGCTTAAACTAGGAATTTTTACCTAGAACGCATTTGAAGGTATAGTTTATTGCATTCTTTAGTTTATTCTGAGTTGAAGGAGCAGACTGAGTGCTTAGAACTGGAATTGAGTAAGTGAAGTGTTCTACAAATGAAGCATCCAATGTAAAAAGTCTGGGTGTATTCATATGGATACGAAAATCTGCACTTGTTGCATGTAGCTGCTCTCTGTTGATGCTTAGAGAACTGAGACTGCAAATCCCCTAGTACCTTCTACTGTTCTTTTGAAGAGTCCTTCCATGAGTATGCTGATCTGGTTTCAGAAACTTAGACCCTTGTCCCTTAGAAAACATTATGGTCTGTGCCCACTAGGATAATTGGTAGCTCTTTCTCCTTTAATTTGGTTCAGAGGTGGAGGAGGGAAGGGGCATGTATGAGGGTAAAAAGCTTCTCCACAGGCAACCTGTTCAATACCCTTGTTGATCTGCTGTTACAGCGGGTCATATTTTGTCTCAGTTCCTCAGAAATGGAGGCAGGGTGAGGCTCAATCCCTCTTTCAGCACGCTCAGCTGATGTATGGGCCTGCCTTGCAGCTGCTGCTGAGCATTTCTCCTGCTGCCAGGAGTGCTAGGCAGAAGTGGTTTCAGTATTTTAGTGCATGACAATGAGCTTACCTTATTTCCTACCTTTTTTTTTAAAAATGCGTTCCTGCTGTAGGTGATAGCAATACTGAAATGCAGATTATGAACCTGGTTAGGGCCGTGCCTCTTGATTTTTTTTCCATGGGGCCTGCTCACATCTAAGTATCAGTATATACACTGAGAACTGTTGGTCTGAAGAAATTTTGAGATGGGCTCCACTTTAATGTGTGGCACTGGGGATCTGTGTACCTCTGACTGTACATGCTGTCCAAACTTTTGAAAGAGTAACAATCTTGTCAACTTTAGGTCTGTTCTTTTTTGTTTTTGCAGTCAACAGTAAGGAATTCCGTGCCAAAGATGAAAGCAAAATCCCAGTGGATGAAGTGTTTTTTCATAGGTAACGAAACACTTGAGAACATTCATTTTAAATGTTGTTTTTAGAAGCAATTATATAAACCATTACATTCATAAGTATTCTTTGGTATTCCAAGTGTTTGCAAAATTAGATTAATTCAAGGGACTTGTGATGATAGTACTTTCCTTAGAACATAATTTCAATATTTTTCTGAAGTGCTTAAAGAATAACACTTGAGCAAAGGCAGTCAGTGCTTGTAGTCTACAATCAAGTAAGCTGGCATTATAATAAAGAGGCCTTAAACAATGGGTAGTCATGAATATAATGATTAATGTCTTGTGGGTTGTAATTCTTATGCATTAGAAGTCAATTTTAAAAAAAACTGGAATATACCTTGCTTATGTTATTAGTACCACAGCTTATTAGAATGGAATAATACAAAAAAAGTCAGAGGAGCTAATTTTCTGTGTATTTCTTTTTTTCTTATTCATAGTTATTTCCATTTAGTTGGCTTTCCTTTCAGTTTATGACATAAAAATGCAGCTGTGATACTAAAATTGGAGTGGTACACATTTAGCAAAGATTTGGTTTTATTAAATCAAAATACTGGTTACCTGTGAGTGTCTCCTTAGGAGATCAGTATTGCTTTATTTTAATTAACTTTGGGGGTTTTTTTTTTAGTATATTAATTGCTGTAGGGGCTTTACAATTTTTTTAAAGTATAAGGTTAATGGAACTTACTGATTTTAATTGATCGATATTATAATATTGATACAATTGATACTGATTATGGTATTGATATTATATTATTGATATTATAATATTGATTAATTTATAAGCAAAATGGTGGTATTAATTTTGAGACTAAAGAAAACAGTTTAAAAACATGCCGCTGTCTGAAAAGTTAACAGTATTGTTACATTGAAGATGACTGAAATTGAGATTATACATTTAAAGTCTTCCATAGGAAGTGCTGTACTGTTTTGCTCTTGTATATGATCAAATTTGTCTTCTGTGTTTGGTGGTTCTTCAACATGAAATATAGGAGAAAAAGTGGTTTAAAATGACTGACAGAGGCAGCTACGAGGGGAAATTTAACAGAACTTTATGGCTTAATTTTTTTTTTTTCTCAATTAGATGCAAGTTGAATTTGATAATTTCTTCCTTATCAGTATAAGGCACATTTTCACATCTTTCTTGTGCCTTTTTCTAAATGCAGTATATTAAAAATAATTGCTGGCACCTTTGGCTGTGAAATTTCTTTGTCTTAAATCGTAACAGTAGTGGCTCACTCTTTGAAAAACAAAGAAAAAATAGATCTCTAATTTGGGATGTGTTTGAAACCGTTGCTTAGAATTTTCCCTTGACAAAATACATGTGAAACAATTTGCATGTTGTTTTGGTTTTTAAAATGTGTCATAAAGTTCATCACCTGTGATTCTGTGTTTGAGAGCAATGTATTATTTCAGATTTTATTCAAAGTTTGATAAGAGGAGAGAGAAGCAAAGGCGTCAGGAGGATGAAGAAAGTGTGGAAGACGTAGATGATGATGAATTTGAGAGAGTATTGGGTAAGGTTGTGTTTTTCCTTGCAGTAACTATCTCAGTATTTCCTGCTTTAGCAAATTATTAATTTATCCCTTTTATAGTTTATATTGTATAAAAGAGTCAGATACAGGAATATGGAAGTGGAAGAAAACTGGCTTTCCAGTTCCCATTCTGTGCTACTACACCAGCAGCGCATACCGTCTGTCACACAAGCCAGTGGTTGGCTATCTCGTAAAAGAGATCTTGCTCTCATTACTCCAGCAGCGTTCAGCTTGTTCAAATGGTTGGAAATTGCTCATGAGTGGCAGTTCATGCCTTTTTTGTTCTTTTCCTAATGTAGTCTGAGAGTTAAATCACTTTCTAACAGCATGTAATGTTTGCTTCTGTTCTTTCTGTACTGCTTGGCCGTTTTCAGTCTTCTTTACAGTTGATGTCTTGTCATTCCTCACATTTTCACTTGTTCAGTTAGGTCCTTGGTGAACTTCTGCAGTAGTCTTAGCCCTTCCTGTAGCATGTACTTCATTTGCTTTGGAATTCGTGTATGGTTTGTTCCAGAATCTAAAGGTGTTAGTGTACCATCAAATGTCTATTATTTTATGATTTCATATTTTACTTCTACAGTAATACATGTATTTGGAAAACAAACAGGAAACCAGTAGCTCTCCATAAACGTTTTGTACAATATTTTTAGAGAATCCTGAACTGGAAGTAGGAATTTTTCCTTAGTGACATAATTAGTATCTCAATTAGTTACGACGTGAATCTGTTACTAATTGTGTTTGTCATTTTATTGTTAGCATCTCTAATAAGTTAACTGTCTCTGAGGATTTGCTTCATAAATACAGAAGCTTAAATTAAGGACCTTCTAATGTTTGCTTTTACTCTTTGAAACAGATGGTTGTCATTTTTCAGATTTTGTTTTACCTGCCTTTTTATATAGCAATTTGCTTGCTAAAGTGACTCCACTGATAGGAGCTTTCACCCTCTAGTTTGCTTGCTTTTCTGTCAAAAATTATACTGAATATTTCTAATCTGAAAATTAACACAGATTAACTGGCAGGATGCTTCCTTGGGGTATCTTAATTGAGTCTTTGTTCTGTCCAACTTGGAGCAAGTGTTTGAGACTTGTGATAGCCTACCTGCCAACTGAGTTTGAATCACTGCATCTCCATCTGTGTCTGTGTGTTTCCTACATCATGTACTACTGGCCAGAAATTACATCCTGGATGAAAGTCTTTCTTTAATTATTTTTCAAAGAAAAATATTTTTTCAGAAAAAGTCAAGTTTTAGCTTTAGGTAACTGTTTTGTGGAGTACTTTTCTATAGGAGTATAACCCTTTGGTATCAGATCATATAAACTGTTCAGGAAAATGATACCTAAAAACTATATATTCTGCAATGACTTCATATTTCTTTGTTTGAGTTTGTTTGTAGTAATAAACTTTTTTTTTTTCCTCTAGATACATTTGAAGCTGCTGATAATGCCATTGAAGCTGACCAGGATGACCTTGATTTTGCTGGGTAAGACTTTAAATTGATTCATTCATCTATTCTTGTAATACATATAGAGACTTTTACTCTGCAAAGTTGGATAGACCTTTCTCAAAAAGACACAGAATATCACCTTGCAAAGAAGGCAATAGCAGTTAAATGCTGGGTAAAGCTGCTTTTCTGCATGCCTCATAATAGAGCATCATGGTCCTGTGGTGCTTACAGTCTGCTGGCTTGACACGTGAGACCTGTAGTATTTCTTGATACAATGCAGTGACCTGTAAGCAAGATAAAATCTTATTTTTCATCGTCTCAGGTTTCTGTTAGGGAATTATCAAGTACAAAAGTAAGCCGAATGAGGCATAATGGCACTGCTGCTCTAAGGACTGGTTGTAACTGGACCTAATTAAAAAAATAAACTTTTTGGAATCCAGAATCACAGAGTTCAATTCTCAGGAAGTCAGCAGCTTTGTTAATCATAGAATCATTTAGGTTGGAAAAGACCTTTAAGATTGAGTCCAACCGTGAAGGATTAAGTAGCCTCTTTTTAAATTTAAGTGTCTGCAATACAGCTTTTGAATCAGCACAGAAACCTTTTTTTCTTGAGGCAAAAGGTGAATTAAAAGTTTTGAGTTAAACTTGAACATTTTTGTGATCTAGACTGGTGTGAGTAAAAAATAGCAGAGAGGAGACAAAACCCAAGTAACCATCTAGTACATGAACCACCATGTTTCTTTTCTTAAGAAAAAAAAGGACGTCTTATTTCTTCATTGAGTAGAGTTGCTAGGGTTACCAGCAGTTTGTGTCCTTTGCAGAAATGACTTTCTGAAAAGGAGCAAAGGTGTGCGGGAGATAAGATACTGAAGCTGACATTTCTGTTAATTTCAGAATAGGGTTCTTTCCAAAATCTCTTTAAACGGTTGACTTTTAGAACACAGTTCCATACCCTGATATTGAAAACACACCTGAGTGCATAATGTATGTTTCTTGGGTCTACAGTAGTTTGCAATAATGTTGAACTTTTCTAACGTGGTTTTTGCTGGTAGGTAGATGTTATGTGGATGCGAACAGTGTTTTACCAGGTGAAGTGCTAAGTTTGTTGCATATATTTTTTAGTAATATAAAAAAGAAAACCAAGGATGCTAAGAAAGGCCAAAGAAATGAGGAATCCGGTGCTGACTGGGAAGATTCTGATGATGAAGATGAATTCAGTGATCTGGATGATGAGGAGGTCTCCTTAGGAAGCATGGAGGAAGACTTTGGAGAGGATATGGATGAAGAGGGAGGTGTATTTATGGACGTGTCTGATGATGATAACAGCCAAGGTAAAGTGCAAATTATTATTAAAAAAATAGAAAAAAAAAAAAAAGCTTTAGAAATAGGTTATCTACTGTGTAATTACACATATAAATTCAGATATAGTTACCTAGGTGGGAGTTTTGGCTTTTAAGTAAAGAAGTGACATGTTCTCATCTGGACAGTGAAGTATTAAGAGAAACATTTCCTGGCACAGTCTCCTAGGTGAGAGTAGGAATTAGGCATCTAGGTATAAAAACTTGGAAACAAAACATGTTTCTTTCGTTCTGAAAATATTAGCAGTAGCAAAAGTAGCTTTATACACAAATAACTGGCTGCAGTAGGAAGAAATGTTAAAAGACCTCAAAAAGAAAAATTTTTAAAATAGTACTTGGTAATTTATTTCTTTAGACTTTGTTGATTTTTTTTTTTTTTTTTTTTTTTTTTTGGGGGGGGAAATTTTTTTTTAATTTTTTTTTTTTTTTTTTTTTTTTTTTTTTTTGGGTGAGGAAACTTTTATTTAAATTGCTATCTCCTAAGTAACAGCTTACTCTTCTAATACAGCTATGCACCCAATTTTTATTACCACTGTACTGACTGATCATTACACCTGCAATTTCAACTGAAAAGCACAGTTTACACAGTGTATGCTTTATGTGGCTGGAAAAGTGCAGATTAGTGGAGTATTTCAACTAGTAACTTAAGGTCATAGAATCATAGAATGGTTTGGGTTGGAAGGAACCTCAAAGATCCTCTGGTTCCAACCCTCTGCCATGGCAGAGACACCTTTCACTAGACCAGGTTGCTCAGCGGCCCATGCAACCTGGCCTTGAACACCTCCAGGGATGGAGCATCCACAACCCCTCTGGGCAACCTGTTCTAGTGTCTCATCACCCTCGGAGTAAAGAATTTCCTTCTAATTTCCAATCTAAACCTACCCTCAGGAAGACAATTGAGGGTGGAGGAGGTAAACCATTTATACAGCTGTTAATGCATTAATCTTTCATGAGATTATTATTCTGATGAATTTACCAAGCAGACGTTGGTTTACACATCTGCTTTTAGCCTTCTTATTTTATTTATCTTAGTATCATATTTCATTCCTTTTTGGTGCTGTGAGAAAAAAGCATAAAGAATGGCACACCACCAACCAATTTTAAATTGTCTTGGCTGAAAAAATCCCAGATTTGGTGATGTGCGATGTGTTTTAAACTTTTTTTAAAGTAAAGACTCAAACCATTATGACAAATATGCCTAAAAAGAAATGTTAGTCTCTGTTGTGCTTTAAATACATGCACACAGTGTGAGAATGAGATATGGATACATCTTTCTTTTTTTCCTGTCAGACCCAAACAATGACAAACAATTGAAGTCTGTCAGTAAAAAGGGCAAGAAAAAGAAAGATATGAATTTTGTGGGATCCCTTGAAGGTAAGGAAACACTGCCATGATTTCCATTTGAGAAGGCTTAGTGCAAACTTTGGAATCGCAGGGTTTTGAACAGTATATTATCTACGCTTTTGGATCTGGGTTCGTATTTGAATAAACTGAAAATGAAAAGGTCCTCCAACCAGCGTGGCCTAATTCAGAGTGACAGCCTTCTGTTGAAGGACTGGGAATTGAAGGAGGAACTTTTGAAGGAAGGATGGAGTTGTACTGGCAGGTTGTGCATCTGTGACTAACACCTGATGCACAGATTGGTGATATTTAGTTCTTGGCTGGAAACCCTTTTTTTTTTTTTTTTTTTGGGGGTGGGGGAGATGGAGAATAAAGGTTTCTGGCAGCTATTTTAGCTGGGTCTCATTAAACATTTTAAAAAAAATTAAAAACATGGTAACACTTTGTTTTAGTGTCTTTGTGAACTTGAAATTCTGTCTCATACTACTTTTTGTTTGAAGGATCCAACCGAGGAAAGAAGAGAAAACTCCAAGATTCCAGTATTCTGGCATCTGCAGAAGAGGTGGGTTTGACCAGTGCTTAGCAGGAAGCGATCAAGCATTTTACCTGTTTCTTTTTAATAAAGTACTAAAATTTCTCTCTTTTTAAAGTTTGGCTATCTGCTGGATGAAAACGCTGGGTCTAAGTTTGACAATATTGGAATGAACGCAATGGCCAACAGAGATAATGCAAGTAAGTACACGCTACAAACAGCAGATAGTTGTAATGCTTTTACGACTTTCTCTTCAGCCTCTGTACTTTAAAAAGATGTACCTTCTTTACGTGAAATACACCCAAGGTGAGAAATCACACAGTAGGGACAGTAGCGCAACATCACTAAGACATAACTTTTCTTCAGTTACGAGAGATGCCCAGTGCAAACTGTGACTAGTGGAGCAACTCAAGGCTTCAGGAATTAAGAGGAGGCTCGTGGGGCCCTTCCATGCTGTAAATAAGGATGGGCAGTTTCTCGTGTTTGTGTGAATTTTGCTCTGATAAAGAATGTCCTGGATTCTTGTGATGGGAAGACATGAGGCATAGCTGTCTTTACCTACCGGAGTATTCCTTGCATTGTATTTTCCTATCAGTAAAGAAAAACTACTTTCCCAGAAATAATTCTAATGCATTAAATGTGTATATATGGATTGATTAATCAGTCCTTTGTAGAGCTTTTACAAGTCTGGTGTCACCTGAAAAACATTAACGGCAGTGCTCAGACACTGCGTAGTCCTAACGCAAGCGTGTCCAGCATAAGTAAAATACAAAGCAATGGCAAAAGCCGTCTTAAACTCTGGAGATCTCTGAGATGGAAGGGTGTGTTTTGTGAAATGAAAAAACCAAAACTTTTTCTCATGTCACAAAAAATGGCAACTTGCACTTTATTAACATTTATAAATACAGTAGCCAAGTTTTAACTTTCACATGATTGATCTTTCTTCCACGTCATGGTCAGAGGTATTCATCAGCTCCTTATTTCTCACCTTTCCTCCTGCAGATGTCAAACAGATCCAGTGGGAAATAGAGCGTGACAAGTGGCTTCATGACAGGGATGTGAAAAGCATAATCAAAAGGAAGAAACAGTTCAGGCACGGAGGGCTGAAAAACAAGTTCAAAGGCAAGAAGTCAAAAAGATGAACTGGACATTTTAATGTGGACATTTTTACAATAGTATTGTAAAATAATTTTATAATTAATCACACATGTTTCTTACTTCAGTTCTTGCTGCTTAACCATGTCATTTGGTCATTCTCCCTTATGCCGTGAATTCCAGACCACTCATTGGCTTTGTAATACACTGAAAAATGGGAAAATCCACGTCAGCTCTAAGTTAGGCATGTCTGAAGTGAGCCACTTTGTGGCTGGTTTTGTTGGATGAATAGTCCTCTGGTTCTGAAGACTCTGTCCAACAGTCTGACGCTCCAGCCACGCCTGTGCACAACAACAAACACTTCCGTGGTGTCTTGTCGGGTAAGTTTTAAGTAATAACAAAATGGGTTTTATATGTAAGATGCAACAGAAGCTTCAGCCGTCCTTCTAAAGCAAACAGCTACACACCCACCTTCCAGAATTGATGGAAACCTCTTCTGCATTGTGTATCTGAAATCTGACAAGAAAGACAAATCACAGTTACTTTACCCAACATATTTTAAAACAAGTTATTAAATGCACTATTTTTCTAACTAAATTAGTCTGAACTCCTCAGTTATAGCCATCACTAATGTTATCTGAATTTTTTTTTTTTTTAATTTTATCACAGACTGTATTCAAGTTACTCATGTGCAGCCCTCATCACAGTGTTTTCTGAGCTTCCTCACCATTGCGATAACCAAATACAAGCTACAGATTCATAGGAGGCTGAATGTCTCTCAGGTATTGACATGCAAATGAAAATGGGGAAAACTGTCTGTTTCCCTACACTGCTTTAGGTGTTCTGTGGGCTGCTCTGGCAAGGCAGTAGAAAATCACGTAATGATAGCTTTATGCTATTTTAATCATTTACAGCAGCTCCTGGAAGGATCATACCAATGCTAGTGCTAGCACAAAGGAAGTGGTAAGAGCGTCACTGTGAGCGCCCTGAGCTGTTAGATGTGCTCACTGCACCTTGCAGAACTACAGCTAAAAAAAAAATCTTCTGCAAAGTCATTTAAGACCTAGAATCAAAAAGGGGGAGAAATGAGAAACCATGAGAGCCTAGCACCAAGTTACCAAGATAGACTGTTACATGTATTTTCCACGTTTTCGTTATGCATTTTTTTTAAAAATAAAGATGTAAAGAAAGATAGCTTAACAGCCTGTTGGCATCTGAATGTAGGATTACAAAGGCAAGCTGATGTAGTTGTAGGTGAAGTTCAGCTTGAACTTGGTGTAGGACCACACAGCTGCTGAAGCGGGTGGACTGATGGTCTTGTCTGGCTGAGACATGGTCAAACTGGTGCTGCACCCTGCAGAGCCCCAAACGCAAGATACGGTCACTGCTGTGTACAGCAAATTTTCCTTATTTTTGCGTTACCTAGGCACCGAGTCACAAGCCAGAGAGACTTGAGGGAGTGAACCTAAACTACCTGGAAGATGACGCTGGCTGCCTCATACCAGCCCGGTCTGTTGTCTACCTGGGAAATGAGCCTGTGAGCCGCAGACAGAGCCAGGGCATCCCTTCAGGGGCTAGCGCCAGACGCCTGAAACAGGACCGATCCGCTCCTGCTTCATTTGCAGACAGCTTCTCCTTTCTAGGTCCCTATGTGAGCCGATGCTGTTACTATCAACACCTGCAAGACTCAGCTTTGTTCCTGGGGCTCACTTTCTGCCTTTCAAAAACTTCCCCACAGCTGTGGTTTTATAAAACCAAAACAGCAGCTTGTCCTTAAGGACCCGCGCAACAAGCGGCTACTGTGTGTACCCGCACTGCCCCAGGCCAAACTGCCCCCCC